>JALJEE010000226.1:0-104168 GCA_023231475.1 Seison nebaliae | reverse complement strand
TGAGTTCATTGAGAATATTAATCGTTGTCGCTGATTGTTTTTTAAGCTCTTTGAGTTCTGCTAGATTGTGAATAACAGTTTCGTGAATCTCGGTTTGTTTTTTGTTGAGCAACGAATGATCCATAGATAGACATTCGATTTAGATTCAAACCTCTTAAGTTTAAAAAAGCTTGTTTAAGTAAAAAATTATATACCTACCAATGTGTTTTATATTGTGAAGGGACGGAATATGATAGAGGATATAAGAATAAAAAACGGAATCATAATAGAAAACAATTTGCGTAGTTCAATGCTTAACTATATGGAATAAGCATCACTATGTCGCATACGATTGTGCAAAACTTGTCATCGTTATGCTTTATTCGATTTTCTTAATTAAAATTCAAAATTCTGAAAAAGAAGAAGAGAAGAACTTCTTAAAATCATATAGAGTCTATATTATAGACTCTATATTATAGATGAGTCTATATTATAGACGATAGATGAGGACGATTATATTTGTGATATTATATTTGACATGAACCTATTAAAATTATAAGAACTTTCTGTTGTAATATTAGTTTATAAATTACTCATATTATATCTTGGATCATGTCTGGGATTATCATCTTTAACATTCCGCACTGAAGATGAATTTTTAGTCTGATCAATATTGTGGTCACCATTTGATTTGTTTAAAAGTTCTGTGAATTTCGATTTGATTTTCACTCGAGAATGAAATTTCTCTTCTGTTCCGTTAGATAATTTACACTATAATACGATTGGAGTTATTGACGCTAAATTATTTCCTTCATATTCATTGAAACGATTTATTAACTTGAACCGAATTTCGTTCCATTCAATTATCCATATAACTACTCTGACAGCAACAGATGACCAATCACGACCAATGATGATATTTGTTTACCAATAAATTCGATATTATTCTACAATATTTTAGTGAGACTTTATATCTATTGAAATATAGTTATTTGTAGAAAAATTATCATTTTGCTCATTCATCACATTTTGATAGATAATTGTTGATTACTTATAATTATCGATAATTAATTATAATTGTCTTTGATATAAACTATCGACAAACAAAACACGAAAACCTGCAAATAGGAAACCACAAGAGTACATCGATATTAGGGATATTCGCCACTTCCATACACTGTATCCAGCCGCACTGTGTTTCGTTGGGGGACTGCTTCGCATCCACATACAACTTGGAATTACTGGACGTACTAATCGATAGTGACACTCGATGGTCGATAGGTCGGTGGATGTGTGGCGATTTTTAAGTTCTTAAATCTTTCGATTTCTCCCATAAGAAGTTTACAGATTTCACTAATAGTTTATGGGAGATATTTTAATTAATGAATAATAATATTGATTTAATTTTTATAATCTTATAATTATAATTTAATTGAAGTTAACGAACTTATTAAGAATGGAATATTCGATAGATGGGACTAAAAATTTACAAAATGAATTTAATTTCTATTAAATTATATATTTGCGTTTTAATGAGGAATATGTTTTGAATTGACCAGTGTCGTCCTAGACGAACAAGAGGATTAACCGTTTGTAAGTTGAGTTCCAAAAAACGATTTTTTGTATGAGATGAATGATATGAAATGAAAGAGAGTTTTGTGAAAGTGTTGTACATGAATATATTCGACAAACGTACTGCATTGTGTTAAAGAGACACGAAGAAAAAAAAATAAAATTCATCCTTCAGATAAAAAAAAATCACGAAAAACGAATAAGAAGAAATTGTGAGATATGTGAAGAAATTAATTATATTCATTAATTAATCGAATGGGAGAGGATTTTGATCAAATCGATCAGTTATTATATCGACCTCGTTTGACTGCTGTGGCTCCATTGCCTGTTCCGTTATTTCCGTTATTTAGCATTCCTCTTCTACTCTAGAAAATTGATAAATATGAAAAAAAATTTTGAAAATTTTCAAAATATTTCAAATAACCACATTCATATTCATTCCTCCTGGATACATTCCTGGCATGATGTTTTGTGGTATCGCTCCACGGAACGAATACATATTTGGATAATTCATTTGATATTGCATAGCTGCATTGGCATTGGGTATGAAGACAGCCTTATTCCTTTCGATGGTATTGGCGGGAAGCATCAAAGAATTGTTCACAGTTTTTGGTTCGTTATAACTTGAATTGAAGATACTAAATTTCGTTACTGGTGGTTTACTTCCACCATTCACATTAGATGAATTTGAAGAGTTTCCTCCATTCGAAGAATTGGACGTAATCTTTTGAGAAACGCCCGTCATCTTCGATTTGGATGTGGAGGGCATAACATTCGATTTATTATTCATTCCATTATTAGCATTTACTGTATGTGGATTGATTATATTTGGATAAGTCATTCCTGTATTTGTCATATAAGTATTTCTGAACATCGGATTATATTGTTGTTCCATATATCCTGATCTGATCATATTATGATAAGCTGCACCATTATTTGGATGTTGTTTCTGATATATCATCTCCCATGGATTATGATTAGGCGAAGAATTATTGTTATGTGGATGATGCATTCCACCACCACCAATTACACCACCTCCCATATGTCCACCATTAATTCCAGTTGAATTACCATTAGAGAAATTATTATAATGAAAATTATTATTTAATCCATTTCGACCACCATTCATTTGGGAATTTCCCATTCCCTTATTCATACCATTTCCACCATTATTTCCCATCATTCCAACATGTCCACCACGTCCATTCATATCTTTTCCACGACCTTTCTTACTTTGATCTCTTCGTTTCGAATCAGTACTTGGCGGTTTCGCAAAACAAACCTCGATGGCATTATTAAATAATTTCAATCCATTTAATTCTCCTATTGCTTTTTTACATTCATCTGTTGTCTCAAAATCGATGAAAGCATAATCTTTTATCTTCTTCACTCGAGTCAAATTTCCGAATGGTGAAAATTTCTCTCTCAAAATCTCTTCAGTAACTTCCGTCGCCAAATTGCCGATATGACAGACATTCGTTTCAGTCACTTCTTCTGAACCATCTTGTTTCTCCGCCCAATCAACTTCAAATGAAACTCCAAACATCTAAAATAGAATTAAATTGTTAAGGAAATGAAAATGAATAAATGAAATATGGAAACTTTTGCGCCTGTTAATTTATGACGTGCAACTGACGCCGATTTATGATCTTCATAAATGACGAAACAGAATCCACGATTTTTACGATTATCATTTACATCGGATATTGGTGGTGGATAAACAATTACCTCTTTCACTTGATCTGGAAATAAATTATCAACAATTGTTTGATGATGGAAAATGAAGACCTGTCATGTTCTTGATTTGCTCTTCGATTTCTTCTTTAGATTTGATTTTCGGTATTTTCCCAATAAACAATCGAACATTTGCCACACTAATATTACAGCGAATGTTCCTGCCAGACATTATTTCGTAATTATTCAACTGTTTATTTCATCATCAGCAATGGAGAGTGCGAGCAAAGGATTGATGGTGTTTGCGAGAGATTTGTAAAATGGTAATAATATTTTCATGTATTCTCATCACGTATGAGATGAGATGATGATGACGATATGACGATAATGAATTAAAGGAGATGGTTCATTATACGATTTTGGACGAGCGCAATTGATATCGACGACCGACGCATACGACGATGCAAAATGATCGATTAAAGAGAATTGTAAACGATTTTACGGAATTATTTTAACGATATTGTGGAATGTGTTTCAGAGTGAATTTTTCCGAGAAAAAAAGAGAATTATTGTAAAGAAATTTATCATCGTCTTCATCAAGAAGAGAAAATTTAAGAAAAAAAAGAGAGAGAGAGAGAGAGGAAAGAAAGAAAGGAATTAAAATAATTTACAAACCTGTTTCACAGCAGTATCCGCTGCTTGATTGTCGAAATAAGTAATGAAACAGTAGCCTCGATTAAAACCGGAATTCGGATCCATCATCGTTCTGATACTTGCCACCGGTGCTATTTTCAAGAAGATTGGGAGAATGTGATATTCGTACGCGTCTTTTGGTAACTTTCCACAGAAAACTTCTCGTTTACTCGATTTTGTGTCAGCGAAATTCTTATCGAAATTTGAACATTTTCGTTGTCCCGATGAAATTTCCAATCGATAATCATTCGTCTTTAATAATTTATCTAATTCTTTCGGATCCATCGCTTTCACTTCTGGTACTTTATTTCTTTGTTTCACACTTTTAATTAGTGCACAAATATATGCGCTCAAATTCTCGATTGCTGCATAATCCGTATGTTTCAATTCGACAATGACACATTCTCTCTCCAAATTCTTTATCTCCTTCAAAGCGACGAGTGCCCGTTCGTCCAAATCGGAGAGATTGTCGATACATCCACTATCCACAATCGTCTGATAATCTTTCAGATCGTTACCAGACAAAATGTTCTTCTTATTCTCATTCTCATCTATCGAATTCTCCGTCATTTCCTCCTTTATCTCCATCATTTGTCCATCATTTATTGTGGAGGATACGATATCGTTATTTTCCTGATACTCCGTATAATCCTGTACCTGCTCACCATTTTCTCGCTCGCTCATACTTCAATGGGAAATGTAAATGTGTGTTTCGAAGGAATTTAAATTCTAATAGGAGTGTGTGAAGAATGAGATAGGAAAAGAAAAAAAAGTTTAAGGATGGACAGAGAAATATCGGAAATTCTTTCAACAACAACAGTGTACATCTCGACAAGATATATAAGCTTACAATTTGAATTTTGTCAATAATACTTATAAATTTTTTTTGGACTAATTCGAACAATTGTGAAACGGAACAATTGACCAATTGATAAAAATAACGATTCATATAAGACTTATATTATAATTGATTGATATATTTATTAAAAGTAATTTTTATTGTACATTACAATTTTCATAGATTTCCATTTAAAATGGCTCGGAAAAAATCGAAGCGGAAGCCAGCACCCAAACCCCGAATGACTTCGAATCTCCCCGTCAAATTCAGCTGTCCATTCTGCTTCGAAGAAGATTCTTGCAATACTACATTGTTATTATCTGATTCTTATTCTTTATTTCTTCACATTCTTTTTTATCAGAGATAAAAAATCGATGGTCGGTTTTATTGAATGTCAAACATGTCGTATAAATTACAAAGTGGCAATTCACAGTTAAAAGAATTTTTTTAAAATTTGAAAATTTATCAATTTTTAAGGTTTATCCGAACCGATTGACGTCTATAACGAATGGATCGATAAATGTGACACTACCAACAAAGTATAAGAAGATTATTTCCCGTTTTATTGAAACAATCGACCGATTTTCATGCTACTCGACAACGCTCATATATTACTATTCATTTGTTTAAAAATACTAAATTTGTTCCCTTTTCTGAAAAAAAATAAAACTTTCTGGTGTCAGTCTCATAAATTTCTCGTCGTTGACATTGAAACAGATTTATTAGGAATAAGTTCATTAGTGAAGGATTAACTTTCTCCACCTAACGTCAACGAAATGTTAAGACAAGTGAAGAATAATTCTTATTAAATGTGAAAAGAATGAGATTTGATGAAGAAGTATAATTGATTTGTCGTGAACTTTTTATTCGTTGATTTTCCTTCTAATCTGTTCGGAATTCCCTCTCTCCCTCCTTCTTTCCCAATTGGAAGACAATCGTAGAAGACTTCTCATTGATTGGGACTGCAACAAACAATTTATTCGTTTGTGTCGTTACATAAACATTATTGGCTGGAAAACACATAGAAGAATATTGGTAAAAAGCAGGATAGAAATAGCTCTAGAAAGAACAAATATTAAAAATTTATTCGTCTTCTAAGGGAAATGGACTCGATTAGAATTTGAAGGTAAAACTTCAATATTACTTCTTCCTTACACAAATTCGTGTTATTCCATGTCAAGTATATTCCAATTCATTCTAGTAACCAAATTCCCCAACATTAATTCCTAATCGAACTCTCCTCTGAATATAAACAATAAAGAATAAAGAAGTTTCACTGCAGTTAATATGGGAGACGATAGATTCGTCGACTTCAATAATTTTTCAAATCCTTTCGAATTCCAAGATTATTCTCGTCAATTTGTCTTACATCGTTCGCTGATTAGGCCGCGAGTGTTGGAAGAGGATTTGGCCGATAAAAATACATTTAATTTCAGACAATTCAATAAGCAAAAACGAGAAGATGAAAATAGAAATCGTCAAGCGAATGACGAAAAGAAACGTCGATGTAAGAGACATAACAATCAAAATATTTATCGAACTCAACGAGACAATTTTCGTAGAGTTAATGCAAAAACGACAAAAAAAAATCTATTAACAATTTCAACTTCTTCGATAGGGAAGAATCATCGAACAAAACAAGATGTCAGCGATCAGAGTGATGATAATAATGAATCGATATTGAGTAAAATTCGAAGTGAGAAATGTCGACAACGATTGAAATTCCTTAATAATATCAAATTGGAGAAGAGTCGTGCTAATCGAATGACGGAACTTTTGAGAAAGTTTTTCTTCTCTTGAACATTTTTTTTCTTTCATTCTAACATATCCAGCGACATTAATGACGATTCTGAGGAACAACAAAAATCAACTACTAATTTCGTCGCTTCATCAGTGACTTTAACAGAAAGAGATTTGAGGAATGAGGATTCGGATGATGAAAATAAATCAACAACCGATACCACAACATATCGAGAATTGGACACTTATATCCATAATCCGATGACGTCGTTAAATGAGGCAGTAGACGCATTGAATCGAACGATTAGTACGAAAAGTAGAAATTTGGAGAAGAATAATGAATCACAACAACTTTATCAGAAACTGAGTAAAGACGATAAGATTTATCCATCAGCTGCAATCAATAAGCAATTGGAAAACGAAGAATTTTCTGGAAATTACTTAAGAATAACTGATCAACAAATGAAATTATTGAAAATTCCTTTAATTGTTTCTTTTCTTTCTTTTAATTAATATAATAATATATAATTCTATTTTCTAATATTTTCATTCTTATATTAATTAGATTAATACGACAATTGTCAAATTGGATCTAACGGAATGTCCAATTGATATGGACGGTTTCATATCCTTGTGTCATATCATCAACGAGAATACAACGATTAAATCATATATATTGGATGATATCAGAATGGATGATCCAATGCCACAAATGTTATACACTGCAATAGCGAATAATCGTTACATTAATCATTTGTCATTAAATGGTTGTAATTTGGGTAAATCGTCTATTAATTTCCTTGCACAATTATCCCATGTTAAAATTGTTTTTACATATTTTTAAAAAGCGACAAAATTTTCCGATCAATTATAGAATAGTCTCAATATCGAGACGATTCAAATGGAACGAAATCATTTATATAATCATAAAGATTTCTTTTTATTAACTGATGATACATCTATGACGGAATTGAATATGGGATGGAATTCTCTCTGTAATTTCGGCGCCCTATCTCTCTGGAAAGCATTTCAAGTTTATTTTCTCGGAAATCGTTTTTATTATATTGTTGAAATTCGAAGAAAAACTCAACATTAAAACATTTGAATTTGGCGATGAATGCGATAAATGAGGACGCTATTCGATCGACGATTTTCGAGAATTTTATGAAGAAGAATTCCAATTTACAAACGATGAATTTAAGTTTGAATAATTTGGGAAATGGAGGGGTTCATAGAACCATCGAACTGTTTTTAAAGAATCAATATCTATTGGAATTGAATGTTCATCTTCTAATTGAAATTTTATTCACTTCCATTAAATTCAGTTATCACATAATGGAATGAATGCAGGAAAAATGACGGAAGTTATCGAAATGATAGACGGGACAATTAAATCGAAATTTCAATCGATTAAAACAATTTATTTGGAAGTTTTATAGAATTGTCTAATTATTATTAGTCCATTATTATTATGATTTTTATAGGATATTAGTATTGAATATATAATGAAAATTAAATTGGATAATCTTGAGAAGAATTTTAATGTGAAAATTCTTTTCGATAGAATATTTTATTCAAATTCAACACCGATAACACCACATCCTGCAGTGGAAACGGTTCTTATTTCTTCAAACTATTTTCTGACGAGAATTCTCGCAGTTTGTTGGATATCCTCCGATATTAGACGTTGAGAATTGGATAGAATTCTACTTGAAGAATTTCAAGGCAGTTTTTTGGAGATACATCAAAATATATCGGATAAAATTCATTCCAAAAATCGAAGATATTCTCAAGAAAACTAATCAATCAAAAGAAAAGAAAGTTAATCGACAAGTATTCCGAGAGGCATTTTCTGTTAGATTGTAGATAATTTTCATTAAATTAATTTTCAGAAATTGAAACTTCCACTACCGTTCGATTATCGAGTGTTGGACATGATTTTCACAGCATTCGACCTCAATAAACATCATGAAACTTCCGTGCAGTTAGTTTCGTGAAATTTAGTTGATTATATATATATATGTCCCAATTCCAATCCAGGACTATGGTAGCAGAAGAGAATAAGATGGAGAAATATTTCGTTGAAATACTGAAAATTCCAAAAGATAAGCGATCGATGGAGCAACAACAACTTGCATTTTCAATTAGTCAATCTAACGAGAAACTAAATCTCTGTCTCCAGCACTCGAGTGAGCAATCGAAGCAACATAAATAATTTGAATCTCTGATAATTGGTGAAATGGTCGTTGGGTGAAAGTACTCTAAATGATTTTCTAATAAAAATAAATGATTTGTTTCTGAAAAAATTATTCGTACTTATGTTAAATTATGTCCATTTTGACAATATTCCTTGACATTCGTTGTTATGGAGAGGTGATTTTGAAGGATAAATTCTAATAAATTTTTCATGCAAATGATCCCAAATTAAGCAAGGAGAATTATTCTCCTTTTCTTGATGTTTTCTAGAGCAACTGCGTTTCTATTGTCACAATAATTCAATTAGATTTGATGTGTAAATAGTTGACACGATATTGAAATAAAGAAAAACTTGACATTAGAGGCATTTGTTTGAATTTGAAACGGTCTCCTTTTCTTACCATCTGTTGACCATTGAAACTATAAGGAGAATTTCTATTTGATTAAATTTCTATTTTGTTCCATTCCTTCTCGAATATCTAATAAAATATTAATTCTATTTCAATTATGTCCTTATTCCCTACTGTCCAATATGATTATTAACTCACAAATAATTCTTGGCATTCCAACAAATATTTATAATAATTCCTTCATTTAACACTCGTTTAATAGTTTTCGTTCTCAGTGAACACATTGGAAAAAAATATTCGAACGACGAAGAAGATGTTGGACAACGTACAACTGAATCAATTGCAGAGTTACGTCAATGATATGGTATCGAGAGAGGTCGATCGTCAATTAACGAATCGATTCCAGATATTCCATCAACTTCAAGCCACCATCTCCAACAATTTGAGCGATACGATTCGATACGTGTCGAATCAAGATAAGAAAAAGTTCCTTTCACATATTCGTTAATTTATAAAGTAATGTTTTAGTGAGAAAATTACGGAATCAATAAATAGTTTGGAGAAGAACGTGTCGAAATTTGATGAAGGTCGAATGAAAATACAAAACTCGAAATATGAATTGATGGAGAAGGAGTCGCGCAATTTACAATTCGAAATGTTCGTATGGATTCTTTATATTTACCTCATCGCCAACGAATTTGTAGTGGTGGAAATGAAGAGGATAGATTATGACGATTATTATAGTTTCCCTTATCGTAGTGAGAATTTGAGATTTTTCAATTTTCTCATGGAGAAAATGTTGCCAAAGAAAGCACGATATAAATTAGAGAAATATTGTTTCAATTTCGACTTAGGCATTTGTACTCCGAAAGAATTTAAATATATTCTCACTCCCTATAAGATCACTTATCACGATATTATGTTACTCTATTCGATGTATGCGTGTTGGGTGAGACCGTACACTTTATATTGTAAAGTTGAATTGATAAATTTGAATAATAATCATTTCTCTCCATCCAATGTAGGACCTTGCAGAAACGACAGGTGATTCAGATTTCGGAGCAGACTTCGCAAGAAGTTCAGTCTATGAAGACGATATTCCGAAAAACTATTGACGTTCATTTTTTCTCTTATCATTCTCTACAATCTCTTCCAGTTGTGTGAAGTGAGACAAAAGAAACACAAACAATTAATCGAAGAAATGAACGATCGAATATATAAATTGGAACGAACGATGATCCAACACTCATCCTATTTGCATGTTTCTTCAACTTCTCCATTTCTTCTCCTTCATTTCCTTTAAAGAAATTGAGCGGTAAAAGTGAGAAAGTGTTCGGTCAATTAAGTAAGGCACTGAAAATTTTGGATAAAACTATCGAAACTAAATTGAAGTTTCATTTCTTTATCGATTGACATAAATCGATTTATATTGTAATGGAAAATTTTTAGACAAACAAGCACCGCAGTCAATTCTGTTTCATCAAATAGGAAAGTTTTGTTTTATATAATTTCATTCATAATCTAATTGTGTTTCAAGACGAGTCTCCATATGTCCAAAATGAATTCATCTCGATCGAGAAAGGATGATACTAAAGTTAGTCGTGTTTCCTTCTTACCAATTCCAAAACAATATTTTCTCAAAAAAAAAAACATTACGAAATTTTGTTTCTGTAATGAAGTTACTCAAAAATGGAATTTGATAATCTTTTCCAAGAAATTTAAACAATTTTTATTAATATTATAAAACTAATTTTCAGTTACCTCATATCAACTCGTCAACTAACGTGAGTCATTCATTCGATAAGGAATTCGATAATTTACCTGATCTTACTTTAAGATCTATGAACATCGACGAAGATGAACAAGTTCTAATTTTTAACAATTAATTTCCATTAATTTTTTTTATCAGTCGATTTTGCGGACAGAGAATGATATTTCGTTGGATTAATTTAATTTAATTTTATTTTATTTTATTTGATATCTTTTATTAGTTTGGGGAATTCGATGCAAACGTTACGATCAAAAAATGAATCAACAGATATTGTGGTTCTAATACATTGAGAATAAATTGGAATAATTTTAATTTATTTTTTAATAGTTTCTTCATCATGAATTACGGAGGAATCGAGAAGAAATTAGTGATACTCGTCAATATTTTATGAAGAAACTCGATTTAGAGACGGGGAATATTTGGGATGAATTGCATAAAATGCAGGAACGACAATTTAGCGACGGAATTATCAGTCGGCAAAAAGGAAGAATTCTAAATAAGATATTCATAAAAAACGGTGCAAATGTAGAATTGAATCGTTGGTCGATTTACAACGTTTACAAGTTAGTTGGATTATTAAATAAAGTTTTTCATACGTAAATTAAATTTAAGGAAAAAAAACAAATTTATTGATGAAATTTTTAATTAAATTAAAATTTATTTCTTTAAAAATTGTAAAATTTCCATTTTCTCCTTTCAGATGGAATCAAATAAAATCTAAGATTAAAGCAAGAAATCATCGATGCTAATACTTTCGAATGATTGGTGGGATGAATTGAACTTTCTTCTCATCCAACGTCTTATCCGTCACTGGACGATAAGTTAATTTGACCTGTAAATATTAATTATAAATTGTTAATGAAAAAATAAAATTTTAACATTTCCTTTCTCATCCGAATCGATGACGGTGTGTTTTCGCCAATGTTCTTCGAACGGTTTCTGCTTCTGACCATCTAACGGTTTCGAATAATCATATTCATCAATTCGAACTTTGAAATCTTCACGAGCATGAGCTCCTCGAGATTCTTTACGAGCTACAGCTGCTTCAACTGTTTGAACTGAATTGATCATAAGATTTTGTAATTCGAGAGCTTCGATTAAATCAGAATTCCAAATAAGACCATGATCTCGAATAGTTAATGATTGTAATTCAGAATATAATTTCTTCATTTTATCACAACCTTCTTGAAGGACTGGACCATCTCGGAAGACGGCAGCATGTTCCTGCATCATTCTTTGTAGTCGAAGTCGAAGATCAGCAGTGAGTACACCATCATTTTTGTTATTTCTGACGGTTTTTAACAGATCTCCGATTTGTGTCAATGATTGATCTAATGAGTCTTTTGGTAAAGATTCTTTCGGATCATTCGGTTTACATTCTTCATTAATCGTCAATGCACAAGCACGACCGAATACAACTAAATCTAACAAAGAATTCGCTCCTAATCGATTAGCTCCATGAACACTGGGCGAAGCGACTTCTCCACATGCATATAATCCTGGAACGATTTCATCACCATTCTCTTTCGAATATTTAATGACTTGTCCTTTATAATTGGTTGGAGTACCACCCATATTATAATGAACGGTTGGCAAAACCGGTACCGGTTCTTTATTTACATCGACACCAGCGAAAATCTTGGCCGTTTCCGAAATACCAGGTAAACGAGAAGCTAAGACATCTGGAGGGAGATGATGTAATTGGAGGAAAATATGATCTCCTAATTCACCGACTCCTCGTCCTTCTCGAATTTCCATCGTCATCGATCTAGAAACGACATCTCGAGATGCTAAATCTTTAGCAGTAGGAGCATATCGTTCCATGAATCTTTCACCTTCCTTATTGATGAGAATAGCTCCTTCTCCACGACAACCTTCTGTCATCAAACATCCAGCACCATAAATACCGGTGGGATGGAATTGAACGAATTCCATATCTTGATTTTGTAATCCGGCACGTTGAATCATTGCCGTTCCATCACCAGTACAAGTGTGAGCAGATGTACAAGAGAAATAGGCACGACCATATCCTCCCGTTGCTAAGATGGTATTATTACATTTGAATTGATGAATTGTTCCATCTTCTAATGACATCGCCACAACTCCAACACATTTACCATTTTTCATTATTAAATTCAAAGCAAAATATTCGATGAAGAAATCAGTATCATATCTTAATGATTGACCATAGAGAGTATGAAGAATAGCATGACCAGTTCGATCAGCGACAGCAGCTGTTCGATGAGCCTGTCCACCAGTTCCTCGTTTCAACGATTGTCCTCCAAATGCTCGTTGATAAATTTTTCCTTCAGGAGTTCTAGAAAATGGCATTCCAATATTCTCCATTTCTAGAACAGCTTTTGGTGCTTCTTCTGTCATATAATGAATAGCATCCTGATCTCCTAACCAATCTGATCCTTTCACTGTATCATAAAAATGATAAGACCAATGATCTTCTTCCATGTTACCGAGAGCGGCATTTATTCCACCTTGTGCTGCCACTGTATGTGATCGTGTAGGAAATAATTTAGTGATGACTGCTGTTCGGAATCCTTGACTCGACAATCCATAAGCAGCACGCAATCCTGCACCTCCAGCTCCCACTACTACTGCATCATAGTCATGTTCTTTCACTTCGAATCGACCGATCTTGGTAGAAAGAGCTCTCCCACTATGTTTGATGGCACGAGCTTTTGGAGACAAGAAAGAACGACATAATTGATTAATTATTCTCATAATAAAAGATAAATCTGATGACAAAATAAAAAGGATAATCAATTTATTAATCTGTGACAAAGGAGAAAAAGAAGTTTATTCTTTCATTTCTATTATTCTTCTTCTCAATCTAATGGGAAATTTGAAGAAAACTCTGTTCCAACACTCGAATTGTTGGTATCAGGAAATTTGAATAATTTTAAATCAAATTTTCTTTTAATCATTTTTCTTTGAATGTTCTATAGAAAGTTTTTTCTGAAATTAAAGCTCTTTCATAAATAGATATTAAAGCGATATTCTAATCGTTTCCAATTAACATTCGTTCAAAATTTTCTCTTTATTTTCTCATTTGATATTTGAAATTTATTTCTAAAATAATTAATTTCAAAATTTTCTGGGATTTTAATTTCAATTTCAATTTCAATTGATTAATCGATCAAATTTCGTTTATTTTATTCGTAGTTTGTAGTGAATATATTTTAGTTTAATTTAATTGTATTATAATATTTATTTGGAAATAAACTGTAAATCTGTTGAGATAAAATCAGAAAAAAAAATTATTGTGTATCGGTCCGAGTTGGGAGAATTGAATGAAACAGATAAGTTGTGTGGTAGTAAGCAAAAAGAAAAGGAAATTATATAACTATTATTTTGTGTTTGCTGTCAATTGAATAGAGTCGAGATACGTAATGTGACTGAAGGGATTTTTAGAGGAAAATATGATAGGGGAGATATCATTCAACTAAATAAACGGTTTGTGATCGACAAAGTATTTGTACCGAGTAAATTCTCAAGAATTTATTGAAATAAAATGTTTTGTTACAAGCGAAAAGAAAGGAAAAAAATAAATAGGAGGAAATAAAGAATAATGATCTTAATGCAGGATAGTTTGTGTGCAGTTTTTGTGCATTGTCGTCACGATTTGCGATGGTGAAAATAAAACAAGTTTTTCGAATAACTTCTATTATTCTTTTCTGATCTAATTAAGTTCGATTTTCATCGACAATTCAATTCTCGTCATCTGGATGACTGAGAATTTCATCGTTATCATCACCATCGTTATTATTATCGTCGTCGTCGTCGTCTTCTGTATCATCTTCATTGAATTCTTTTTCCATATGATCAATTCGACCGATATGTTTCAATGCTCGTCCACGTAAATTCATTGCAGTGATCATCGGCTGTCCCAACAGAATGACAACTCCGTCAGTAATCGCTTGTTTCAATGGAACATATTTTCGGGTAAGCTGATTGACACAAATGTAACCGGTCGATTTTTGAATGAGACTTCGTTGAACAGCTTCACTGATCGTCATACATTCGTTCGTTTTTGTGAAGATGAAAGTCAAATCTTTGTTATATCGTCCATTCCGAATTGTTCTTTCGAATAATGGTTCTCGATCATAAGCTGGTAAATAAGTGCGACCAGTGAGATGATTATAAACACTGAAAAGTGAATGAGAATAAAGTGCGTCAGATAAATTCATTCGAATATCATTCGATCCGGAAGCGATGATATCACCGTTTTCACAAATATCGAATGTTTGAATTATATTTTTTAATGTTAATCTTTTCTTCGTTATCGGATGTTGAATGATGGTACTCGTACCATCAATCAAATTCTTATTGACTGCTTCTTTCACCGATATCGATTGATTATTTTCAATATCATAAAATTGACCAGTTTTCAAATTTAATAAACCACATTTGATTGTATCTTCGAAATTATATTTCATGACATCATTCGATATGTTGATGATTGAAGCGTCCATTTCATTAAATCGTTTTTTATCAATTCCACCTGTCACTCGATCAAATAAACGTAGATCGATCGCTTTCATTAACGACATCGGACCAATTCGAGAGGAGGCGATGGCGATGGAATTCTTATCGAGATGTTCTCTTTCAATCGCTTCATATAATGTCATAGATTGTTGATTGAAATAATCGGTGAATGTTCCATATTCTGGACGGAATAACTTCAATAGAACGGCATTCTGGAACGACAATTTCATCGGTTTTCTTTCGATCGTTTCGTCGACAGTCGCGTCTAAAAATTTCTCATCAACAGCTTCCTGAATGGTGAGATGTTTATGTTTGGAAATGGTGAATGAATTATTTTCCACATCTAAAATTCCTTCTTTCACTGCCATTTGTCCACTAATTGGTTTCTTCGTATTGGGATGAATGACAGTAGTGATAGAATATTTTCGTTTAACTCTTTCTACTAATGCGTCGAAAATGACGATGGCACTGAAGAGATCGAATGATTTTTGACTACGAATCACTTCGGCATTAATCAATCCTCGTTGCATCGCTTCATTGATGGAGATGGGAGAGAAATTGTAATCTAATGGATTCTTGTAAAGACCTAACGTCGTATTAAGAATTCCTTCACGTTTGGCTGTCAAATAATCGATCTCTTTCTCCGTTCTCGGATCTATTACACTCAATACATTAAATTGGATAATCGATTCTTGGAATGAATTTGTTGTGGTCTGTTTTGAATTATATTCATCATTCTTATTAATTGTCGCATAAATCAATCCTTCATTGATGGCATCGATGATGGAAAGACGGAGACCTTCTTCCTCATCCATATACTCTCCAGTTGTTTTATCGAGAATACCTAATTGTGTCGCTTTCAATGGTGGACATTCTATACCGTTATTAAGAATGACTTTATGAATAATAATAATATTATCTTCATCATAAACTGTCAAATCATCATCGTCGAATGATATGGTTGAATCACGATTAGAATCATTTGTATATGATGTTAATAAAGACTCACTATTTTTCATTAAACTAAATTGATTATTCATTTCATTATTTGATATGTCTTTTATTTTTTCTTCATCGTCAATTCTCTCTGGTGATTTCATCATTTTCATCTCATCATCCAAACTGAGTGGACTGATCATATCGAGATGATTTGGTGAGATTTCACTTAATTGAGTAGAACATTTCGATTCAATTTCATCCATCGTCACTATATAATGATGATTGATCGCCATACTAATCGGCATCTTCTCACCAGTTTGATGATTATAATAAGTTCCGTTTGATGGATCGATTGTGGAATTTTGAATTGCATCTTTACATGAATATTTCTCTCTTTTATGTCCATCGAATACGAATGCCACTTGATGAGTGACACTCTTCTCATCGACGATTGGCATCGACATGAAATTTGTAGAAACCGGCGCCGACGGTTTCGATCCCATCGTTTGTTCGATCAATAATGACATGTTAATGGGACTGGATGATAATTGTTCCATTGTACTATTGGAATTTTGCGAATGTTGACCTTGTGCTTGTTTGTTTAATAACGATTCACAAATGGTACCAAATCCTGGATGAAGTAATGAGGGACTTGGTTGAATGTTCAATTCTTTATATTCATCTTCTTCGATCTCTAAATAAATCGGATTCAATTCCGTCGCATGAACCACATTATCACCTTTTCCTTCTTCATTGATGTTGATGATTTGAGGAGGTTTCGATGAGGGACTGACAGGCAATTCATAATAAATATCATCTCCACCAGACAATATGGAATCGATTTCAGAATCGATTTCCATTCCATTCTTTTCGATTTGTGGAATATTATAATTTTCTGGTAAATTATCTTTGGGAATTTCATCATTTTCAATATCATTATTTTTAATGAGTGAATTGATGATATCTTCCAATTGGATGACATAACCTTTATTGATGGCTTGTTCCATTGGAATCCTTTTTCCTGATGATTCATCGATAAAGAAATTCGATTTGGTCGAGAAATATTTGGGGAGATTATAAAGATTGAGATTAGAAACTAATTCTTCTTTCTTCGTATCTTTCACATCAGAAATGAGATAAATCTTCTGATCTTTCGTCTGGAAAACGAAATAAGGAATTGTTTGATTACCAATTCTCATGATTTGTGGTCGTTTTGATCGGAACAAATGATTATTCTTTAATTCCATTTCATCATTCATGAATTTTCGAACATCACAAGCTAATCCACGATCAACGGCGTCACGTAAATCGATCGATTCCGTCGAATTGATTTTCAATCTAAGATCATTTCCATCAAGAACTTTCGAATTTTTCATTTGTTCATGATTGGTATTGATGAGATAATTATCTCGAATCGCTTCATCGATATTCATTTTATCATCCTTCTCATTCTTCACATACATCAATACGAGAACATCTGATGCTGACGATACGTTCGTCGTTATCGTATGAAGTGACGAAGTTGATTTATCGTTTGACGATGATGGTGTTGGATCGATGAAATGGACGACAGATAATGGATAATTATCGATGATACTCGATATATTCTCACTCTTATTCTCATTGATGTAGCGCGTTCTCATATAATCATAAATATCTTCGTAATCATCACCTCGTCGTAATTTGTTGAGAGTTTTTTTATTCTTCAAATAAATCGATTCATTCTTTCCATTCAATCCAATTAATGATTTCTCCAAAATTCTTCGAGGAGGAAGTGAATGACGATCATGACGGAGACTTGTCAAAAATCTTCTATCATCCGAGCCCATTGGACAAATGAGGAAATTCTTATTTAATTGTTTCAATTCGATTAAATGTAAATTCTGATAAAGATATTCATACAATTCTTTCTCATTCAAAATTTTCTCATCATTCATCGAATTTGACTCATTTCCTTCATTCTTCAATTCAATTAATTCCTTCAATATTTTTGAATTATTCTCATATTTCTTCTCTAAACATTCCAATTGTTGAGAAGTGAATGATTTCATTTCTAAAATGATTCCTTTCTCAATCGCGTCAATTACCGTGATGTAATTTCCGTTATCATCACCATCAAATATTACAGGTTCATAAGATTTTTCGTTAAAACGAATTTTGTCTTCTTTCATCGCTTGTTCGATCGATAACATTCTTCCGTCGTCATTAATGTAAGAATTTAATAGATGAATGTTTTCATTCTTCTCATAAGGAAATGGAGGATAAGTCGCGAAAATTTCATTCAGATCATCGTCAATTAATCGCTTCATTGATTCTTTGTTCACTTCGCTCAATGTTCGATTACCTCTCAAGATCATCGACGACTGTTGTAAGGTCATCATATTTCCGTTTGAAATGGCTTCATTTATCGATTGATTTTTCGGGAGATAATAATATCCTGTCGACTCCTCACATTTCACCAAATCATTAAATAATTTACTGGTGGGAGCGAGATAAATGGAATCATCATTATCTGCATCAATTCTCACACCGGTAATTAAATAAGTATTCAAATTATTCTTTTCATTCAAATTCTTTTCTTGAATAACAACATATTGAATAGCAGTTTGTGATTGTGTATCAGGAACACTAATAGTGAAAGTGTGAGATAAAGAATTCTCTTCAAACGGATAATTCTCCACCAATTCCATCTCAATATCTTTCAATAAACTTTTATGAAAATATTCGTTAATGTTAACGATATGACCAGCATTAATAGCATGTTGAATAGTCAACGGTGAATTATTCGAATGTGATTTGGAGTGTGTTCGTCCGAAATAACTGCTCTTCTTCAAATTGATAATCTTCTTCTCTACTGCTTCTTCCAAATTCAACAATTTCGTATGTTCGATATCTTCGTAGACATAAGAGATGATGAAAATATCTTTGGGTGATCGAATAATATTAAAAACGAAATCTTTCAATTCCTTCTTTAATTCATTTCTATTCTTTCTAAACCGTTCATTCATCGTTAATGGATTGATGGTTTGTTTCGATTTCTTCTGTTTACGATTTCGTTTCTCTTTCACTAATCGATTCAATTCATCATTTAATTCATTTGGTTTGATTCCAGATAATTCTCTTTTTTCTTCCATTTGTTCATTCAATGGAAATTTGGGTGTTGGAGGAGGTGTTCCAATTTTGACATGAGAAGTGCCGAATGCGGACGAATTTTTTTCAAAAATCGTTTTCGCTAAATATCGTTGAAGTGTAATCAATTCTCCATCATTAATTGCATCGATTAATGATTTATTAATTTCCTTCTCTTCATCAACATAACGATAATGAGGATATTGTCGAATGAGACCTTTCTTCACCGCTTCCTTCACTTCCATCGTTGGATAATCTCTCAAATTCACTACTAATCCGATATCGGAACCATCAGAGAATTGTTCTGTTCGACGTTCATCCGGTGCACAAATCACCACATTATATGGAATATCAGGAATTTTTTGTTGTGGTTCATCATTCGAATCGGAGAATGTTCCCAGAACATGAAATCGGAATTTTGGTGGTGCTATCAATTCCAATTGTTCGGCAGACGATATTGTTTCAGGAGAAAAATGAGGGAAATGTGCCAATCGTAAACGATTTCTGATATAATCTTTTATTGATGAAATGAGATGATTTTGTAATGCTGATCGAAATGAATGTTCTCCATAATTATAAGCTTTTGACATATCATTGAAATTGAGGAGACCTTTCTTTCTCGCTTCCATCACTGAGACATGTCTCTCTTGTTTCGGATCGAATACATCAGAAATAATAAAGATTTTCTCACCTTTATCATCTACCGTTTCTGATGGTACGATAGTATAAATTAAATCTTGCAATTCTTTCGTCAACAATTGCATTTGTCTTTTCTGTAAATCTAATCGTTTCAACATTCTTAGTCGTTCTTCTAATGTCTCGATTTTCTCTCGACACTTCGCCTCTTCATACGACAATGAACTTCGTATCGTTGACGATGTTGCTCGTTGACCTTGCTGTTGTTGTTGTTGCTCGTTGTTGCCATGGGAAGTTGTAGTATTTTGACGATAAGAGAAATCAATTGGGTCCATTACACCGGATTCTAATGCCGATTTTAATGTTAGCCTTTCGTCAGAATTCGTATCCTTCACTGATGTAATCCAATCAGTTTTCGGTTGATCATTTTTGTCGGTAACAATCGAATAGAAGAAGTCGATGGGAGTAGTAGTTGGATCGACATCTCTCTCTTTCAACAACTCTCGTTGATGTCGAATTTCTTCATTGTCAATATTGAAATTATTCTTCTCAATTATCAATTCATCGTACGACGGTAATCGATACATTTTTGTACATAAAACGTCATCATCAATCGTTCCCAACGTCTCAGGCGACGTCTCTTCGGGTAATATTTCTGATAACTTCCGATAGTGAGTAGGAATGCCTTCATCTGTCGTTAATTTGTCAAGAATCTGATAATATTTCTTATCTTCTTCTCTCATCGATGCTTCCTCTTCAAAATCATTGAACAACAAATTCGATATGTTTCGACCTTCACTCTTTTTGTCAAGTGTGGGAAAGAGAATTTCCTTCTTACTCTCTTCCAATCTCTTCAAATTCTCTTCCATCAATTTATTGTTAGACAAATTATTCATTCGATCAAAATCTTTTTTATCGATTGAACCATCTATCACTTCCCCTTTCTTTCGAATGATAGACGGACTATTATTTGTCACTGTCATTTCTCGATTGGTATTCGATGATAATTTCTCGAGAACTTTGGACGGATCATCAACGAGATTATTTATTGAATTGTCGACTAATATTCGTCTCTCTTCATCGATTTCCTGAGATTTATTTGGAGATTTTAATTTATCTGACAGTTTCTCTTCTAGTTTATTTGACGATTCTCCTCCCTCATAATTATTTGGAGATTTGTTCTCTAAATTATTCGATGGTATTTCCTGGAAATTATTTGATGGTTTTTCCTGGAAATTATTTGATGGTTTTTCCAAATCCTTTGATGGTTTCTCTTCTTGATTATTCGATGATATATTCTGGAAATTATTTGGAGATTCGTCTTTTATATTGTTTGATGGTTTCTCTTCTAAATTATTTGACGGATTCTCTTCTAAATTATTTGATGGTTTTTCCTCGAAATTATTTGACGGATTCTCTTCTAAATTATTTGATGGTTTCTCTTCTAAATTATTTGACGGATTCTCTTCTAAATTATTTGATGGTTTTTCCTCGAAATTTTTTGGAGATTTTTGTTCTAAATAATTCGCGGGTATATCTTGGAAATTATTTGGAGATTGGTCTTTTATATTGTTTGACGGTTTTTCTAAACTATTTGAGGGTTTCTCTTCTAAATTATTTGATGGTTTTTCCTCGAACCTTTTTGGAGATTTGTCTTGAAAATTGTTCGATGGTATTTCCGTGAAATAATTTGAAAGTTCTTCTAAATTATTTGGTGATTTTTCTGTGAAACTATTATTTGATGGTTTTTCCTGGAAATTATTAGGAGATTTGTCTTCGAAATTATTTGATGGTCTTTCTTCTAAATTGGTTGACGGTTTCTCTGGGAAATTATTTGGTGGATCGTTATTGTATGGCGATTTGTCTTTCAAATTAATTGGCGATTTGTCATCAAAACGTTTTCTTTCCGATGAATTTGAATTATCGTTAATTGTTGTTATAACGTTACTTGGCGAAGTTTCATTGTTCGTACGTGGAGAGGAAACGATAATAACATAATTGCCACAGTCATCTTTATAAATTGATTCTTGATGTTTATTTGATGGATTAAACTTAACATCATCATAATCATCATAACCATTAGTGGATGATACTATTCTCTTATCATCGACTCCCTTATCTCTAATTTCATCAATAATCTTTTCTCTGTTTTCTTCATCGAAGTTCGATGGTGTTGAAATGAGAAGTGAGTTGTCCTTTTTGTTCAATTCACTACAATTTTTGTCTTGAGGAGTGAGAGATGGTTTACTGATTTGATGATGATGATAGGAAAGATCAGTATTAAATTGCTGATGAATGAATATTTGTTTAGGAGGGAAATGAATATTTGAGTCATTATCTTTTTGTGCAGATGTTATTAGATGTTCAGATGATGGAATAATAATCGAGTTTTCTCTCGACTGTTCAGGGTCGAATTGTTCCAATATGTCCTTCTTATTCTCATGACTAGATGTAGGCGACATATTCTTCATATTATCATCATTCATGGATGGTGTATGATTATTTCCATTTTTCATTAATTTATTGTCATTGAACGATGAATTGATCGATTGTTGTTGGAAAATAGGAAAAGAAGCGGAATTGTTACTCGGTTCGAGGATATGAGGCGATTTCGATGATTGTGTCTGAACGAACGAAATAATCGGTGAATTGATTAGATCTTTGTTCGACTCATCTAATGTTCCTTCGATTGTTGCTGTTCCATCGTCATCTTTCGATGGTTTGTCATCTATCGATGATTTGTCTTGTTGTCGAGTTGCATTGATTGGAGGAAATGAAGTTGCTGTCATATTAGTTCGATTTTGAGTGAATTGAGAAGGCTGACTAATATTCTTTTTTTTCTCTTCCTCCACTAATGAATTTGTTGTGTTGGATGGACTTCTTCCATCTCGAGGAGCATCGGCAGCAACAGCAGTAACGGCAGCAACAGCAGCAACTAAATTATTTTCATTCCCATTAGTTCCTTCAACATCATTAATATCTTTTATTTCCTTCATCTCTCCATCATCGAGAATCTTCTCTAACTTCGATGTAACATCATTTTTATTATCCTTGACTACTTCTTCTTTCTCTTCTTCCATTTTCTTCTTCTTCTTCTCTTCCTCCTCTTTTATTTTTTTCTTTTTCTTCAATTTCTCAACATCTTTCTTCGTTGGAAATAATACTTTGACTGACGTGTACTTCTTCGGAGTGTTCGTCATCAATTGTCTAAATGTTATATATTCCGCTTTCGGCTTATCTAATGGATTGTATTGGAAATCCGGTAACTTCTCTACTGATGATTCGGGATCGAGAATGCCCTTTTCAACTGCTTCGAATAAACTCATCAAATTCTTCTCTCCATCAGACGGATGATGAATTAGTGGAGGATTAGTAGTGGTAGGAGCAACATATAAATCACTGAGAATTGCATCTTCCAATTTCATTGGGAACTGATAAGGTGATCCATCATCATTTGGGAAGTGAGTGACGACCAATTCTGATTCGGGTACTCGTGAGAGATCAATCTCAACAAAATTCTTCTGATTTTCCGGTATTTTATTCTGATGAATACGATGTTGTTTATTATCGTGTGATTTCCTCGATGATGGAATATTGTCATTAGTCGGATGATGATGATGACTAATATTTTCATTCTCATTCGCTGATGTACTCAGATTGGAGGAGACTTCGAAATCATCATAATTATCTCTGATGGTTGTGTATGGTTTATGTTCGACGACTTTCAACGGTTCCACTGGTTGAACTTCTGGTAGAAGAGGATGATTTAATGGTTGTCGATCTTTAGATGTGAGTTGATTATTCAAATATTTGTCTAACATCACTTTTTCCGGTGTCAGATGTTGTTTTAACGGTTTGTCAATAGCCGAATAACGGAAAGTTGGAGATAATTCGAATTGTGTATTATGTGGTAGAATGCCTAATAATATCGCTTCAGGAATTGTCATTTGAATCTTCTTAATTGTCGGATGTTGAATGAATGCCGGAGTATAATAATTCTTCGGTGCCGTATAGAGACCATCTCGAACGATTTTCTCTAACGTCACCGGAATATGATTTAATGTAGACGAAAAACGAACATGTTCGTCTGTATCCGATTCGGAATTCCGTCTTAAATTTATATTGTTGGAAATCTTCCGTAATTGTGGTAACATACTTTCATAAACTTGCATCTGGTCAATCACATCGTTCGAACATCCAGACAATTTATTTTTGGTTATATCGATTTTATTCGTACTAATTAAATCGCCAATTGTCATATCTTCATTCTTCTTCATCGTATATTTACTTGGAGATGATAAATTTTCTGATATCTTTTTCAATTTCGTCTTCTTTTCACCATCACCAAAACCATCATCATTATCATCATCTTCTTCATCATCACAAGTATCTCCATCATCCGAATATTCATCATGTGGAACCACACCAGATGGTGCACGTAATAAATAGAAGAGAACTGGATCCATTTGTCCTTTCAAAACGGCGTCTGACCATCCCACACATTTCCCATTAACTTGAACGGTTTTATCTTGAAAATTGATGAGATTCTTTTGAACCGCATCAACCACATGAATATTCTCATCAATAGTAAGATTTGGATGATCGATGAAAAAATTAGGAATTGAAATATCATCAAAAGAGACACTCTTCAATTTTCGAGTATCTCCCAATTTCATAATTCGAGAATCTCTTGTCGATTTCGGTTCGTCGTCTGTCAATAATTCACTTTCTTCTTCTAACACATAAGTGACTGGCACTATACTATCATCCGATTTCTTTTCTTCTTCTTTATCCTCTTCTGGGAGGGAATGGAGGAAGAGTCGTTCTAGATTTTCAGATGCAGTATATAATTTATTTGATTTCCTTTTCTCTGTTGACGGGAGATGATGATTAATCTGAATAAATGATTGGAGTGATTGGAGGATATCTACATCTCTTTCACTCATATAATTGGTTTTGACTGCTTCACTTAATGGGACATAGTCACCCAAAATTGTCGTACTCTCATCTGATTGTTTCCGTATGGAGAGATTGCTTAAATCAATATCCTTTTCCATCAATAAATCATAAATCATCTTTTCATGTGTTCCATGTTTCGTATATTTAGTCTCATCCATATTCAATGAAATTTTATGAAGTAACTTCTTTTTCAGTTTATCATCTAATGAAATTTCTTTCGTATTTTCTCCCGTTAAAAATTCAAATGGCAATAAACCGTTTTCTATCGCTTCATGCACCGAATACATTTGATTATCACTTACTTTTACTTTGACGCATTTGTTAACGATTTCAGCTTGTCTCTCACAAATTTCCATTTCTTTTCCCTCAATTTTCTCCATCATTTCCGGAAAAGTCATTTCCATCAAAATTTCATTAAACGATTTCAATTCATTATTTTTCTTTCGAATTAATTTCTCATTCAAATCTACAAATTTCTTTTGTTTTAATTCGTCCAATGACAAATGTCTCAATTCATAAAATGGATGTTTAAATTTCCATTCGTTTAATAGACGACGACGTTCGATATCATTCGATGGTCGAATAAACGATCGTTCATAAGCACTGGATAATGACATTGCATCAGTTCGAACATTATAATCACGATACACTCCTGTATTCACATCTACTACTCCCTCACAAATCGCATCGAATAATGGAACTCGTTTATCATATTTCCTCATATAAACTTCGTTGACTCGATCAATATCGATGAGATTGGAAGCGACTGCTTCAATTATCGATAATTGACGACCGGAATTCACATCTTTCAAATGTCCCGTTTTTGACACTAATCCCAATTGTAAATAATCGGAAATTAACGGAAGTTTTTCCGTTTTCCGATAATTTTTCTCATTCTCATAAATTGTGGTGGTGGGACATTCTTTCGCGATCAACGTCAACCAAGGAACTTTTCGACATTCATTCTTCGAATAATTTAATCGTTGTCCTAACTCGAATTCGAGTGTTGTCGATTTCAAAATTTTCGCACCGATCGCCATTTCCACGTCCATCAATTTCTTCTCATTCTCATTTATTGGATCGAAAAGTTTATTTGTTGAAATTGGAAGATTCGTCTTCATTTTTAACAAATGAAATAATTTCGGTTCTATATCATTCTCTTTCATTGCTTCTTTTAACGAAATCATATTTTTACCATCACCAAATTTATCATATTTTAAATTATTCGTATTTTTATCAATCACAATCAAATTCTTTTCCACAGCATCAGAAAATGATATGAAATGATTCTTTCCATCAGCTACACATGGTTGTTGACTGAGTAATTTGGATGCGACTGATAATCTTGTCAATCTCATAGAATCATTCATTGAAAATAAACTTCGTTTCGATGATGATCTGGAAACTCGATCCATCGATCGTCGAATATCTGTCGATCGATTTGGATTAATTGATGGTAAATTCTCCACCTTCTCAACTTCAATTGGCAACATTTTCGGACCAGTAACATTTCCTCCAACTGCCGATGCAATTTTGTATTGATTCTTATTAATATCATAATCGATTTCATTAGGAAATTGACAATTCATTTGAAATTCTTTCAAAATCGTTTTAACATCCGAACTGATGATATTCTCCGATTGGGCTTGTTCGATCGTTTCGTATAATTTGACAGTATTATCATTTGAAAAAACGGATAATAAACCGTTTGGAAGATCGATAATTCCGGAATTGATTCCTTCTATTATCGTCATATCTCCCAATGTTCGAGATATTTTTAATAAAGATTTTTCTGGTAAAATTTGTTTTTGAACAGCTTCATCAAATCCAATCCAATCATCATCATTATCGTCTGTTGTTGTTGTTTGACGGATGAGTTTCTTATCAACATCGATAAATTTCAATTTAATCGCTTCATCGATTGATAAATGTTTTGTATTATCATCAAAATTACAAGTGAATTGTTGTTGTCGTCTCCATAATTCATCTTTTACTGTTAACGGTGTTTCTGGTGAATATAAATTTTCATATAATTTCGTTCGATCGATTGATCGAACTTTGGATAATTTCACTCGATTCTTTCGAATCGCTTCAAATAATTGTTGATCCATTTCCATATCATCCATTTCATAATCGAATAATAATTTCCCTTCATAATCTACGAGATTCGCTACTTCAGCATCGTTCAATGAGATGAGATATGGATGACGATGAATTGTCGATCGTTTTGTTGGAACAATTAATGGATTACCATAAATTCTTAATGATGATTGTGAATTCAAATAATCCGATGTATCTATATCAGGAAAGTAGAGAAGTTGAGGTATCTTCGAATTGAGATGAGCTTTCACCGTTTGATATGGATTCGACTTCATTGTCGTTGGATCGATCGGTTCATTTGTTATCTCATCAAAACGAACATCAGATAATAATGGTTTTGATATTGGAATTAATCCTTTTTTCCAAGCATTCTTCAATGATTCTTCTTTTCCATTATCATCAACAATAATCGATAATGGTTTCTCATTATCAGATCCTCCTTTCAAATTCGTCAATATTCCATTGTGCACACCATCCAACAATGAGATAGTGGAACGAGTTTTCGGATTATATAAAGTGGAATTATCAGACACATCCAAATTCTTCAATAATATCGCTAATTCGAACGGTTGTTGTCGATTGTCGAAGGTATGTGGATGTCTCACCGTTTTCTTCTTTTCATCCATCAAATCATATTTCATCACTTCACTTAATTTGAGAGGTTTCGATAGAATCCATTCTTCATGAAATTTATTATTCCAAATCGTTTCGTCCGTTAAAATCGAATCGAATTTTCCTGGTATATAATCATCATTTGAATCGACTTCTTTCTTGTTCTCATTCGCTTTTCTATCTAATAATTGTTCGAGTGACATCTCCTCTCCATTCATCACATCGACGAATATTTTATTGGAATGATTATATAGAAATTTCATCATCGGTAATGACGTCGTTTCGATGGAATCACAATTCGATTCGATTAATTTCGAAAGATGTTCATATTTCCCGTTTCCCACATCAATCAATTTCCATTGTGGTATATAAAGTTTCTGACGTATGGCATCTTCGATATTCATTGTAAAATCGTTCGTTTTCTCTTTATACATTTCTGGCAACGATGATGTCGCTGTTGGAATTCGTTGAAGTGTTTCATCATCAGAAATTTGTGGATTTTTGAAAGATTTCAATGAGAAGATGGTTGTCTGATTAACATCATTCTTCGTCAATGGTCTTAATGTTTTGGTGAAATGAGGATAGAATTGTAGAAGTGAACGAACGAAATTATCATCGTTGCCATAACGACGACAATATTCTGTAATATCGATCCATTTATTTTCATCATCATTTTCAATTTTTATCAAGAATTTTCCATCTTCAACTTTCAATGAATTCCGTTCCATCATCTCCTTTAGTGAACATTTCTTTCCATTTCTGTCCATTGTGAATTGTTCGTTTTCTATAAATAATTTTTCATAATTATTTAAATTTTCATCATTCGATAATTTCAATTCTCCATCTTTTGAATTTAAATCTAATCGATTATTTCGTACACATAATGGACGATTATGTTCATGAATGCCTCTCACATAAAAAACGATATCTTCATTTTGGAAAGCTTCTAAAACATTTCTCCATTTTCCATCAACACAACGGAATTGACAGGATTCTCGATTCAAATCATCATCCAATTCCTTCAACGACGACACTTTCGAATATTCATTTTTTTTATTCAATCTCCTCTGCAATTGTCTTTTCTCCATGGAAATGAAACCGTTCCGTAACAAATGAGACAGATTAACTCGACGATCATTTATCAGAACGAAATTATCTTCATCGATCAATTTCTCTTGTAAGAGATTTCCAATTAACATGGGAACACCAATTAATTTTTGTGCACAAGCTGATGTGAATGATAAACAATTATCATAAATAATCTCATCGTTTGATGTGGTAAGAATGGAATCGGAATCGAGTGCCGTTATTAATGGAATTCTCTTCGGAATTTCACATCGACAATCAACAATTTCATTTGGAATAAACGGATTAATTATTTGATAACTGATAGCTTTTGATAAATTCAAATTATTTGAATTCATCGATGAATTATTCAAGAGATTGAGCAAACGAGAATTGACGAAATATTTCTGCATATCCGACAACGAAATATCATCCACTAATTGTGTAGCTCGTTGCCATTGATATATTTCATTTGCTTTCTCTTCCGTCATCTCCTCCGATTGAGAATGATCAACAAAATAATTTAATAATTTCATTTCGTTTCCATTCAATTTCCTCTTAATATCTTTTTCTGTTAATTCTTCTAAGAACTCGTTACGAAATGTCGACGAATTTATATCAAACATTCTCATTCGGATCATATCATTCAATGACTTGTCATTCATTAATTGATTATCTGTTAAAATTTGACGATAAATTTCAGGAATAAAATAATTATTTTCTGGTGTGAATAATTGGTCGATTTCCGAAGTTTTCGTTCGATGGAACCAACGTTTGAGACTGATCATCGAATCATTCTCCTTATCATAAATGAGGGGCACATAAGCAATCGTCGTTTTCGATGTTGACGGTGGTTCGATTCCATTGACGTTTTTATAATTATCGAAATTCTCATCAGATTGATCGAAATTGATTTTGGGAAGAACTTCTCGATGAATCACTTCATCAGGAATGAATGGTGCATCATGTGGAAAGATGACATATTCATGAGATTTCTCTTGAACTTGAATAATTTTCGTTTTATCATCATTCAAATATGGTATGGTCAATGAATCGACGAAAGTTTTCACTTCATCCGAATATCGACAGGCGAATGTATAACAATGAATTCTCTCAATAATCGGATAATTATCAATAATCTCATATTGTTTCGAACGTAATGCTGTGTTGAGAAGAACGAATTCATTATCATTCAAACGGAATCTTCCATTCGTCGACAGAAATTTCTTTTCGATCAATTCATCGATATTTAATATCGTCGAGTCGTTTTCGATTTGTTTTGAATTCGATTTGTCATTATTCACTCTAACATGCACCAATTGACGATTAATCAAATTATTCTGGAGAAGTTTTAAAAATATTTCACTGTCACTCGAATGGTCGTTGATAAGATCGGAATGATACATTTGTCCAATTGTCAATTCACAAGGAAAATGGATATTTTCGATATTCTTCTTCGGTAGTAGTTTTCCGTCGTCTATCAATCCGTCCTCTGTCAACTTTCCATCAATCAGACCACGATATGGATATCGTACGACGGTGAATAAAATTATCGACATTTGATCGATGTAGGTCACTTTTGCAATTTGCCATGAATTGATGGAATTTGGTTCATTTTCTGATCGGACAAATGACCATTTATAATTGACAATTCTCTTCTTCAAATCTTCTTTTGAATCTTTTTCATGAATCACTGGAATTGGAATTGCATCGTCATTAATTTCCGGATGATTGTCTTGTAAATGAATTGATTTGGGTAAGGGCGAAATTGAATTGTTCATTGTTGTTTCGATGAATTTCTTGTATAGATGGAAAGTGAAAGGAGAGAAGGGAACATTCTCGATAACGGAAATTCCCATAAGATATGGTAATTGTTGTCTGACGATTCGACACTCTAACGATTTTAATGTGACATAATCATTAGCATTAATATATTTTTTGATAAGAGCATCTTCTAATTGAATTGATTTCTGATTATAGAAACCAACTAATTCATTCGTTGATAAATCGAGATGTTGAGAAATAAATAATTGTTCGACGGTTTCCGTTTTCGCATGTTTCCTCGGTTTCAACGACGTCACTGGTATACGTCGATTGAGAATATAATCGAGTAGATCATATTTCTTTGTATTCTCCCAAATTTTCAAATCTTGATTCAATACTCGATTATTAGAGAGATCGATTCGTTTCTTTTTTAAAGCCTCCGATAAAGACATCCATCGAACTTGTGTGTTAAGATCGGAAGTACGGAAGAAAGCGCCAGTCAAACGAATCGTTCGATGTAATAGACGAATTTTCTCTTCAGTAATAAGTGTAAACAAATTGGCTTTGCTCCCATCAATTTCTTTATTGAGTAAACGATGAATGTATGAGAGTCCGCCATCGCTCAATGAATAAGATTGTTCATTTTGACAATCTAATATTTGACATGTCGTCATATCGAGGAATCCGTTAGCCATATACTCTTCCGTATTCATCTTCATCACTTTCCCACTCCACGGATTGGTGAGAGTGAAAATAATGTTCATCGCTTCACATGATTCCATTAATGTCGATCTGATGGAACCGCTCATACAACATGGAGATTGTTGTTCTTGTTTCTCCACGAAATTATTCCTCGTCATTGGAGAGACAATTCCATATTCGATCGCTTCAGCTAATAATAATGGTTGAGCAATAAATCCATGATGAATGGCAGAGACGATTGGAAGATCTTGAGAGAAACCGATAAATCGACATCGATCACCATCGATCAATTTCTCTCGAATTGCCAAATCAATCGATATCAATTTGTCTTCGAAGAATATTTGAGGGATCGTTCGATTAATCAGATTCATATTTAACGCTGTATTTAATGAATAGAATTTACCATCGACCGGATTCAAAATCGAATCATCAAATATCTCATTGGGATGGCTCATATCTTGTTGCCATTCGCCCGGAATTAATAATCCTAATTGACATGCTTCCACCAAACTGATGGGAAATGCGTAATGTGATAATGGCGTATTAAAATCATATCTTGACGAATTATTTAATGAAAAATATTCGGGCTCTTCAACCAAATGAGACGCTGTCAATAAATTGAAACGTATTTTGTCATTCTCATTCAATTTAATTTGTTTCTTATCATATCTTCCAGTTATCGGATTAATCACACCTAATTGTTCACCATTATTCAATGATAACATTTCTTTATTCCGTTTTAGACCACTATCTTTCACATCTAATAATTTCTGGAGATGATTTTCAGTATCACCATTTTCTTCCATTTTCTTCGTCGAACAATATGTGGCATAACTGACGTTGGAGATGTCGTTAAAAGGGATATGAAAGATGTTCTCGAATAGACCGATAAAAAAGAAATCATGTGATGTTAATGGTACGAGTGCTTCATTTTTATCATATTCAATTCCTACAACATCTTTCGGAATACAAATCGTCGCTATTTGTGATGACGTGTCTTTCTTCCGATTAATTGGACGAAGTTTCATATCCTTCTTTTTCAATCTGATACAATTGACATGATTATAAATATTCAAATGAAATTTACGGATATCGAGTGCTTTCAATAAATCTCGATGACGTTTCCGTGACGTTTGTATCGACGTACTGGACATTCCTGTTCCTGATGATTTTATTGATGATATTGAAGTACGTCCATACTCTTTCGTTCTCTCATCAATAACGGCCATTGATGATGGTCGATCGTTGAATGAATTCGTCGCGTATACCTGACCATTTTTCCCGTCGGAACAATTGCTGGGTGATATCATACCAGATGTTAAATGGACGGCACCAAACGAATTTCCTGTTGATGACGGTAGGACGACCTCTTTCGTCGACTAAATGAATGAGAAGAGAAATAAAAGAATGAAAAGATGTTTTGGTGAGGAATAGATGTGAAGAAAGATGTTATTTACTTTTCATTCTCGAAAGCAGGAAACGATCGACGAATGAGAGAGATTGTTAGAAGGATTTCGTTCATATCCACAGTGAATGATTAATAGAATTATTAATTAATTAAATAACAATGAGGAATTTTTATCGTTTGTTAGAGAAATGTTGAATTATCTTTTCCTTTTTTCAATTCTCTCCTAACAAAAAATAAAAGAAACGGAAGAAGAAGATCTTATGTAAATATGATATCTTTCTTCTTCAATCTTATTCAATTTTATTATAACTAATATTATCATTAGTGTTGTTGGACGAATTGGAAGTTAAATATTTTGAGATAAATTAAATGAAGGAATCAAAGAAGAAGAAGCATTTTATCATACATCCTATTCATGGCATGGATATGTGAAGTATTATCGATGAGAACGTTATGATGAGTGGATGGAAAAAATATTTTGATCAAACTAACTTTGAAGGGACGAGGTAGTCGCCATTTCCTCTTTCCGTTTCTAAAACTATCCGATGCCGTTTGGCTTCTCTCATTCTTATTACAATCCCGTCCCATTCTGTTTCAATTAATCAATTAATTAATGTTGAGATGAATATGTTTCATACATTCGTCCCAATCCCAAAAGAAACAAAAATCTTTCATTGAGAAAAAGAAAATAATTTTCGGAATTTAAAAAAAAAAATCATTTTTTCGGAAAATTTTAAGAAAAAATGAATCCGAAGAAAATTTTCCGAATATCAGAAATTTTAAAAGTAGAAATTTAGATAGAAATGAAATAATAATAATAATTAATGAATGAATGAATGATTAATTGTGAGATGAAATGAGACTCATCAATTATTACAATCGTTATTTCTCCTATCATATTATTCATTCGACTCGCAACAATTCATTCATTCATTCAGTCATTCATTCTCCATATGAGATGCATAAAGCGAAATTATCAATTTCATCGAATCATCAAACAAAGACGTTCGAGATCAATTTCGGAACTGTCTCTCCACACACTCATTTTCCAACCGTTCATTTAACACAACAGATTTCCCGTTACGAATAAATAATTTATTATGTTTTATGACGTCGATCATGGATACGTATCGTCGAATTGTGTGAAAGAATTCATGATCACGGACATTCATAATGAATATGTGATGTATTGTGATAAGAATGAGCATGGAATGAGGGAAGAAATGAAGAGGAATAACGTAAATAATGTTCGAGAAGAATAAGAAGAATGAATAATTTAATTGAATTTATTACGAGAATATATTCTCTATCTTTTCCTCAACGAGTAGCACAGGATCTTCTAGAAAAGACAGCGAACGACCTCTGTTCTCTTTGTAGGGATAGAAAGGAAGCGATAAATAAGAGAACTTCAGGCTACTTTCATACACACTCATATGTAATGGGGAAATCTATTAGAATAGTTCAATTTTGACAAGTTTTTCCCTTGAAACTTTCCATTATCATGTTGATCGTTCCTTTTTTGACTGTTGTCTGATTATGAGTTTAGTTTCAGGAAGTGGAGGAGAATGAAACTCATCAATTTTTCTTCTTTTTTAAGAAACATTCAATATCTGTAACTTTGTGATGTTACCCAATAACATAATATTACACCAGAAGCTAAAAAAATAAAGTAAAACATACACACACACACACATACATACATATATATTTATATTTATATATATATATAAAAAACATAAAAAAATATATAATGTTGATATACATGTATATATGTCAACTTCTATACATGCATATGCACATGTACAATCGAGCTATGTATTTATGTACGTGTATTTCAACCTTCTTTCAAGTAGCGAGGAGGTGAATATATCCTTCCATGTATTCAACGGCTTACGTTTCTATGCCTACGTGAATGGGCGGAAGATTGAGAATAGACATACACGTCTCTTCCACATGCACATTCAAATATGACATAAGAAAGTGGTATGGACATGGAGAAGACATTAAGATGTATATGGGAATTTTCTTTCATTCCGTCTATATTACACGAACATTATTGTCGGAGTGAATTGGTTCGTCATTCCTTCGTGTCTCTTTCTTTCTCGATTTGAATGAGAAAAATAATTCTTATGTTACTTCCACAACACTTATCACATCATATGCATTCGTTACATTAATTCTATAAAATGTTTTATTTTCTTTTATTTGTCTATATTTCTATTATAATGAAATTTTTAAGTCAGTTGTACATATCATTTGATGGATGAGTAGAAAAAAGAAGACATAGTTCTACGGACTAACATTAAAATAAATATGAGAGCATTTGCCACTTCTCTCATTGCAGACGAATGATGAAGATATAACTGGTGCTTATATGCAGATGACATTAGAGATGAGGGGGAAAGCACATAAGTGCACAACGTAATCTGAAGGAAATAAATGAATTATTTTAATTTCTACATTCATCCAACTTACATTAGTCAATTCACATGAATGATCCAATTCTTCTCCTCTTGATCATGACGCTGAATAAATAATAGAATTATATCATAATAAATCATCGTGTATTGAGAGAAAAGAACTGGATAAAATGCTTTTCCGTTCTTTATTCCGCATAATAATTTATGCGATAAGTATTGTCGTATGATGATGAGTATTGTGCGTTCTACCTAAAATTCTCTTCATATTTCTCCCGAAATAATTCAATTGATTTTTGGAGATAATATTATTTCATAATCAATTTCCTAAGTGTTATTGTTATGAGAACACTCAATTATCGTCTTAATGTAACTATAATACATGTATGATGTTCATTGCCAAATAATGAATAAGTTGAAAGACAGATGTTGAATTGAATGATTTTATGAAATTGATTAATTCGTCGAACAGACGAATAAATAGATGACATCCTCTATTAATTCATCCATCAAATTCCTACATATAATAAATTTCGATTCATCAACTACTTCTCTATTGGAGAATGAATTGTTTGAAATTAAAAGAACTTTCAAATCAACAAATCATGAAGAGTTCGATGGAAGCAACATCTGAATTTAATTACTAAATTTACCTATGACTACTATGATGATGATGATGATGATGATTGTGGAGAGAGTAACTTTTCAAATCGAACATTCGATGGTGTAAATTGCAAGAACATATGATTTCGACTAGAGAAGAAAAGTATCAGAACAAATCCTATTATTAACGTTAATTGTTCGGAGTTTAGTCGGTTGTTATGGAACGAAAGTGTTAAACATATTAGTCATTTAAATTTCGATTTCTATCGGCTAGTTTTTCGTTAAGAAAATTAAATGGGATTTCATATCACGCACTATTTAATTCTGTTCTCAATTCTGTTTGTAGATTTGTGTTGAGAAGAAAGTTGTTTATTCGTTTCCGTTTACCTGTTTATATATACATTTAGCCATCCATCTATTTATCCATTCATTCAGTTGAACATAATTAACTTAACAATTATTCGACTATAAACGATTCATATTCTAGAGAATTTTCTCCATCGTCACGGAGTCACATTCGGATAAATAATTGATTGAATAAACGAAAGAATACTTGAAACTAAACATATGACTAAATATTTGTTTACTATTAATCATTAAATGAGGTTGTCATGACAACGAGAAGATATTTCTTTTTCTGCTTATAGTAATCTGAAGAAGATTAATGATATCAACTCACCATATTAATCAAGTTAATGATCAGATAATCTACTTTTCTCTTCGGAATACTTGCGGTCTAATTCGACTTGTCAACATCATAAATCGACAAAAACGGGATGAAAATTCTTTTCGAAATATTTGAATTCCTATTGTTGTTACTAAAAATAAGTAGTAATGATTTCGTGATTAGAAGAATGTAAGAAGTAAATAATTGACGGTTAGGAGAAGGAAAGTACAATCAAAAGTGAATTTAGTGGCAAGTTCAAAAGCAATCGCTCTCCCCCCAACTCACTGAGCAATAAAACAAATAATTGTCACATCGTTAACGGGAATGAGATGTTAATGAGAAATTGAGTGAAACAAGAGAAAATCGTCAAACTTCACCAGCTTCTTCGATGATTGATCTGTTAAGATTAGATATTCTGGGAACTGGATAAATATATTTTCCGTCGATAACGACCTTCAAAAAGGAAGAAAATAATAGAATTAGATAAAAAGAGAATGGGAGATGTGAAGATGCAAATGGAGAATGGGCAACTGTATTTATGTTGTAAAATATCAGAATTATATAATCACTATGCATTTAAGACAATAGTTAATGAATCATAATCGGCTACTGATGATTTCTCAATGGGAATTCTATTTCTTTTTACTCATTTATATTTATATTTTCTTAACATTATCAATTATCCACTCCATTCGTCTTTCAGAGAAGATTTAATGAGATAAACTAACGCTCGTTGATGGATATTGTTTACGTCGACTATTCCCCTTATCTGACGATAATGAATCGGTTGATGAAGTTGAAAATGTTTCTTCTGCTTCCGCTTCGTAAGCAAGTGTACCTCGAATGTAATTCCAAATATTACTGATACCAGATGATATTGGACGTTCAATATTTCGAGTATCGGTGCTCGCTGTTGAACTACTATTGTTGCTTCTTAATTGTTTTCTCGTTTTCACTTTGTCCATTGACGATTGACATTACTAACTAGAATAAAATCTAAAAATGTAATTAATGGTTGTTTAATGTTTTTAATAAAACGAATCTCGATATGATTTTATGAAAAAAAAAAAGTTAATTGAAAAATAAAAAGGACAAAGTAGAAATGGAGAATGAATAGTGATAATGAATTGAAACTGAATAATATTATAAATATTCCTTGACCTTCGACTACAACAGTGTTAAAAACGATGTTTTTATTTTTTCGCTTAATGTTCAGAGAGAACCATAATGACGGAATTTCTCGATACTTTATCGTGAAAATTTGATGGTCTCTCTCTCTCTCTCTCTTTCCAATAAATCAATATATGAGACTGTTTATATTGACATCCCGTTAAAGAATTGGTGGAATAAACTCTCACGTAGAATTTCCAAGATCATTTTAACGATACGAATGATGGATGGTCGAAATTAATGTTTTAAGATTGTTATGGTTAATCTTATCGATATCATCATCATATCGTCTTAATAATGGTGAAAATACCTTTTCTAATGGAAAAACTAATTATTGTCAAACGATCAAACTCTTGACGTCAAATTCAAGAACGACTCTGTTTCATATGAGTTGGGATGTGTCTGGTCTACTTCACTCGACGTTTACTTCGACAATTAGAGAGAGAACGTGTAGAGTTAATGAAAATTCAATTGGGAAATTGAGTTTAGAATAGTTTCGTTAAGCAATCGATAAAATATCAGATGACTAACCAGGCTGAAGCATTGAATGATTCTCGAAAGAAAAGATTTGTGACGAATAAAATAAAATCCTTATTCTTAAAATGGGAATTGCGTGAGAAAGTTGAAATTGTAGATTAAGCAATATTGTTGAATATTAAATTTGTAGCGAGAAAGATTGGTTTCGATATAAAGTATTGTTTTTTTTTTTGAAGTAAAAGAAAAGAATATTTCGAATATCAATAGTTTTCCTTTTTGCCTTTTTTTTGAAGAGAGTTATAGCATTAAAGAAGAAGAATAGTCGTAATGTTTTGTCGCTTCTTTTATGAAATGTTGACGGAGAAAACTTTCAAACGAACTATACTTCTTCCGGTACGTTTTTTTTTTGTGAGTGATATTGAAGATGATATATTCTGAATATTAAATATGATAATAGATGTTAACGAAGATATCTTCTTCTTCTTCTTTGTAATGTGAAAGAGTTTGTTGACCGATTCTTTATTGAGGTTTTCGAGTAGATTGTCTTTTTCTTCACGTTCTTAAACAACATCCGTTGAAATTTCTTGGGATAATAATATTTTTGTTACTGAATTTTATGGAAATATTGGAAAGTGTTACTGGTTACAAGCTCTTCCGAATGATGGATTGAGATCTGAAATGAGAAGGAAAATAAGAGGAATTAATCATTTAGACATGTTTCTTTCAGATTCTCTTTCAAATCCAAATGAATCGGAGATAATTAAAAGAAATGTTCTTGGGAATTGAAGGAATTCCCGTTGGAAGAATCCGTTGAGATTTGCCAAACATGAAAGATGTTTTGTTTTGGGAGGAAAATAAATGAAATGAATAGAAGTAGCCATGTAGTGCCATTTACATAATGGACTGGAATAAATTCTCTTGGATATAACAATATACATAAAAGATATAATACTTTTGTTTTCCTCCTATTTGTGTGTTATGAATAAGACTTATTTTCCGTCATCAGGTCCGGAAATCGATAACACTTCTCCACTGGAACATCACACATTCTGTTAAAATGGCATTGACTTGGAAGTTCTTTTTTTTTTGGAGAGGAATGATATTTATTGATTCATTTCTTTAATGCACATCGATTTAGGGGAGAAAGTAGGGAGGCATGTTGCGATCTCCCATACCACCCGGAGAATATTTCACATATTCATGCATATATCAACATGACAGCACATGAATATTAGTAGACTACTTACTTTTAAATTTGTCCTTCAATAGTCTCCTTTCGCAATAATAATCAAATTCTACAATCATTTTGTAACGGCTGGTTGTGCAATCTCTTCCAGAAGGTGACTGATGTCAGAGAACCGTTATCATCGACAACTCATTTTGGGAAATCCGTTTTTCAAGTCAAACATTTCATAATTAATTCCAACAAAACAGTCAGTTAACGAAATCAATCCGTTGTTTTCATATCAGCTCATCACTTTCCAACGATTGAGGTGTTTACTGTTCTTCTGATATATTACTGTTGAACATCAACAACTGTCGACGGGGAACGATGATAACGACCGTCGGAATGGTTGTGTTGAGATCAGAGTGAATATGAGTAATCGAGTGAAGGAGGCGGTAGATTAGTTGAATAGAAAGAAGTTGCTTTGTCTTTCAAATTGCCTCCCACTCCCAAATTACTAATTGTTTCGAAAGAATTTGTTTAAAAAATTTTTATGTTTTTCATTTATAAATTTTATCATTTCGATAATTTCGATCATGGTGATGATAATGATGATGATGATGATGCAATTGGTTCGACATGTGATGTCCTCACAGACATCGAGATTGTTGAGGAGAAATTTAATGAAACAATTCGAATGATGAATTCGAATTGAAAATGATGGGAAATTTCAAAATGAAGTTTGATGAAGAAAATAAACAAATTAATCGATTACTAACTATAGTTTCATATATGAAACAAATTGAATTGAATAATAATTGTTGGTTAGTTTGGGACATAATAATCGTAAGAATAAGAAAGAGATTTATTTATTCATCTGAAAGAATGAGAAGGAAAATTTAATGTTGTAACAGAAAATAGCTACGTTCTTCCATATAATAGCATTGTATGATGATATAAATTAATTTAATGTTATTCCGTTATTATAAGGATAATGGAGATTTTCTTATTTATTTATCGAATTAATAAAATTCAATTTGAAATTGACGAACATAAACGTACTTAAATGACCGTAATACTCTTTAGAGATGTATAATGCTCCCTACATTTTTCGATATGTAACGTACGAATTAATTCTCCCATTCTCCAATTAATTAATATTCAGTTAGTTACTGTAACCGTATGTGATATATACGAACACCTCGTAGAAGTAAGTGATGGTACCTATTAATATAACCGTGAGAAATAGCTCAATGACGATATTGCAACTTTCGTTTTATTTCGTTTATTTTTCTCCTTATTATTCTTTTTCATTCCTTCCCAACAAAATAAAATAATAATAGACCAATCTTATTTCTCTATATCAGCAGAGTAGAACGATAATTATATTATAAGCGACTTGCCCCGCACTCACACGACACACACACACACAAACACATATATACACGAAGGATTGTGTACTACACGATTTCAAGAAGAAACGGAATTTTCTTATGTTCTATTAGAATTATCATAAGAATAGAACATTTATTCTTCTCCTGCACATACAGAGGCAAGTTTCCGTCTCCTAATTCAATAGGAAAAAGTTATACTGAAAAATTTTCAATATTTTCTTTGGTGCCACATAAGAATCGGAATGCGGGAACTTCCGATAAGTCGAAGTTTGTGAAAATTAAATAAACAATTTCATCATACATCATGCTAATTGAAGGTTACTCGCTTCAGTTGAAGGCAACTTCAAATAATCATAATGTCCATTGTTCCTACAAATCAAAAGTGCTCCAGTCCAATTTACTTTATTCCAAATGAATTTTTTGTATGTTCACGGTAACGGAGAGGAAAAGAGTGTAATTGAAGCAGGTGAAAGAGTTAAATGAACGGTAATTTTTTGTGAGGGACACAGTTGTGTGCAAATAATTGAAAAATCACGTCCCATCAGCTATTTTCCTTATTCCAACTTCAAATAATCTGGAAATTTCTCCAGATTGCCTACTCGAATCGAATCGATCCATTAACGTCTAACGGTTCGAATTAGTTGGTTTATTTCCCACTTCTCATTGGGAATATAACAATGAGAAATATGACAAATACGTCAAGGTTAATTAGTTGTTAATAGACTGAAAGAATTTGGAGGAATTGAAAACTGAGAAATTCCTTCGAAATCTTCGAACATTTCCTCTTTAACTATCCTCCCATTGTTTATTCAGTTGACTACATTATCTTATTGAAATGATCGGAACGTATAAAAATAAGCAGAAATATCATCTTCCGCTCATAGACGAATCATATTAAGTATATGAAAATAATATCCTTCTCTTATGTAATTAGGAGGAGATATACAAGAACTTCTGCTCAATTCCTTTTTAACGAATATCAAATTAATATCTAATGGAGATTGTTAATAATAATTAATCACAACAAATTCCTCATCGACGAAGACTAGTGAAGTGGAATGGAATGATATTAATATTAATCATTTCATCTAACTTTTTTAATTCATTCAATATAATGGGAAATTTATAAGAAAATGAATATAATATAATTTCAGAAGTTGTTATAAAATGAGTGTGAATAAAATGTAAATCGATATTCGACTCGAAATGAGAATTCGAAAGATTTCAATTGTTTTTTATTTTTTTTTACCAATGGCAATCTTTCTCGCTTTGGTATTCCTTTACACTAATTTACTCAAGATAGAAAGTTTAAATACATATTTCCCTTTTAGAAATCCATCATCTTATCATTGTGATACTGATCATCTGATATCGAATGACTGGTTCCCTTTGGATGATGTACCATCACCAGTTTGTTGGTCATATGATGAATGCCCTATCGAATCTCCAAAATTTCCGATATCTGAGCAAATTGGAAATTTCTCAAAGAATACTATAAAATTTGAACCTCATTGGGGAAATTATCGTTCGAATAAAGGAAAACATACGATTTATTTGATTCGACACGGCCAATATCATTATAGAGAGAATGATGAAAAAAGAAAATTAACGAAAAAAGGACGAGCTCAAGCTAAAAGAACTGGAATATTTTTAAGAGATTCTAACATTGTTTTTCATCGTGCCATTTATTCTACGATGACTCGAGCGACGGAAACTTTCAATTTAATTCGACAAGAATTAAATGGGGAACAATTGAAGAAATATGAGAAAGAAAAAATGATCGAAGAAGGATATCCATATCCGTCGGCTGGTGAGGAAGTTCCCGATCAATACAAATCTCATTATATTGAGACGAATAATCGATTAGAATTAGCATTCCAAAAATATTTCGAAACATTCGAACATGACGTCAACACGTTGATGGTGTGTCATGGAAATGTCATTCGTTATTTATTGATAAGATTTGTCGAGTTTCCACCAGAATTCTGGACACGATTCGACATTCGACACACGTCAATTACAAAACTACAAATTCATTCAAATGGCAACATTTCCTTCCTTAGTTATGGTGATGCGAATCATTTACCATTTAGATTGCAAACGAATGAATAAATAAAAGAATTAAATGAAAAAATAATATTTTAATTTGAATAAAATTCTTTCCATTGTTTGCTCGTTGGTTTGATGATAGAACGATCTTTCAAATTCACAATCCATCCTCCATTCAAACCATGAAATAATTGATGATTCATCTTTCTTGGCATTTCCATTAACTCTTCTCTCAAATTCAATTGATATCCATATTTTTGTGCTAAATGTTTCCGATGTTTCGTCACTTCTTCTGGATCAGCTAAATATCCTCTGTTTTCTGGATTGCGATAATAATCTAGACAATTTAGTGGTGGAATTCCTACTTTGGGAATGGGAAGACCTTTCTCGAAAAATTTTCGAGGATCTGATGCTGCTGAGACGGAAGCTAGATCTAAATATTTACAAGTGACAATTCCACCTGATCGTTCGATAGCGGCGATAACATGTTCCGATTCTATTTGTTGTACTTCGATATTAATAGGAGTTTCAAAAATATCCATTCCCTTCAATTAATTAACGAATGAATAAATTAATGAAATTTATTAACATCATCTTTTAATTCAATTCCATAATAACGATTTTCACTTGCAACTTTTATGATTTTCGTATTACACAAATTAGAGAGATCGATCGGTTCGTTAATGTTCAATCGATTCAAATCGATTAATCTTTGTAACTGAAACAGAGATAATGGTTGATAATGTCTTCTTAAACTGAAATTTGGATGGATAAGAAAAAAAATGGTAAAATTAATGGAAACTGATGATCTTTGTAATGATATTCTCGTGGGATTTTTATATACCAGGGCGATTGACCACCTTCGAATCCCAATCGAGGTAATGACATTCGTTGTCGTTGACCTTTGTGTTGTGCACCGACTCGACCACCTCTCTCTCTTTTCGTCAGGTTATGCTTCGACGGAAATAAAACAATATTTATAATGTTAAACTCACTTTTCTCGCTCTCATGATTGCACCTTCTTCAGTATCACGAATATTGTTGAAGGAAATTCGTGGAAGATCGCGAATCATCTTCAAGATGTTCGATTTAGATGTCATTCTATTTGTGATGGAAAGAACATGGAAATCTGTCCAAAAAAATAAACGAGAAATTTTTATACAGAAAACAAAGAAATATTTTATGAATTTATTCAATTTTTTCAAATTTATCTTCTTTCTTCGACCAGAATCCAATGACTGTCACTTGAAATTTCGCTAATTTATATCCGAAAAGTGAAAGGAGTCGACATTGAACATTATTCAAGACGTCGTTCTCTTTACAAATGATGAAATCTTCATCCAAATATATATCTCCTTTCTTCAATGTAATTGGAAGATTGAGTTGACGGAGTTGAGGCTCCATTGAATGAATCATCGTTTCTAAATGACCTTTCTCTAATGTGATGGTTGATGGAGTGACGAATCCGGAACGGGCACAATCTGATTGAATATTCTCATTCAATGCTTTCTGAATAACTTCCAATGGTTCATTGGTAAACATGAGACAATTATTCTTTCCAATTCTCTCCACTAATTGATGTAAAGACTTGACGGGGTGAGAATGATGGAGAAGTGCATATTTCATTAAAGTTCGTTTGGCACAGAAAAATCGAGAGGATTTTAATTGTTCACGGATTTTTTGAAAGAAACTCGTTCGTAAATTATCAATGTTCAGCAAGTAGATGGTGGAGAAGTTCTTCAAATTCTCTTGAATCGTTTCGATTAACTGATTTTTATGATCTCTCGTTTTCTTTTGCACTTTCTGCAAGGAAACTTGTTTATCACGACGAGATTTTGGCATATTTTCTGATTAACAAATATTTCACGTGTTTATTTTATTTATAAGTAAAGCCAGTTATTTAATTTATATTCTTTAAAATATCTAAAATGATATTACCAATTTAATCACAAATAAATCTACCGCACAATTTTCTCCAATTCCTAACACGAAATCCATCAAAAAACCTAATTTTAGCTTGTCTTAAAAGAAAATTAGCACAATTAGCATCCTACATGAAAAATATCTTATAGCGGCGGTTTATCTCAATCCAGTAATAAGCAAACATTTAGCGAATGAATCAATAATTAAACATCAAACAAATTCTTATTGATATTGGCAGATATTGGACGAACTTCTGAATGAAGACCTACCATCTTTTTCAAAATTAAAGAAAACATCACTTCCTTCGGACTCTCGTTGTTAACAAAAGAAATCGAATTGTATAGTTTTAATTCTTCGCTTAACAAATCTTATGTCGATTTTTGGATCAATTCAACTGGATGAATCAATTATCGAAATTGGCACAAATTTTAATAGCTGGATCGGTAACATCTTTATCTTGTGAACAGTTCTGTTCGCCCGAAAAATAGATTTACGAAGAAACAATCAAATCTAACGGATGAACATTTATCGTTTTTATCCTTTTTACACATCAACAAACCTTCTATTATGAAAACGTTATAAATAACTATTTTCAAGAACTATAAATTTACTAACAAAATCAACTACTAAATAATGACTACTAACAATCAATGTAAAATCATAATTACTGAATTTTATTTAAAAAATTGTCATTATAAACATTTTTTTATCGATTTATGAAACACCAGATTGGAATATTATTTGAAAATTAAGTTTAAATTCATTCATAAAATGAAAGTAAAGAAGTCAAGTGATAAGGAAGATATAAAAAGAAAAGAACATAAGAAAATTGTGAAGAGGAAGAAATTGAGGGAGGAAATTTGGTTTGATAATATCGATGAGGTGTTAATTGACGAAGAAAATGAGGATTATGTTGCGGTTGATTGTGAGATGGTTGGTGCCGGTCCCAATGGCAACATATCGATATTAGCACGCGTATCTTTAGTTAATCATTTGGGGAAGATTCTCTATGATGAATATGTGCAACCAACGTTGGAAATCACAGATTATCGGACAGAAGTGAGTGGGATTCGACCGAAAAATATTATGGAAAAATTTGGTGCATTGGAGAAGAATAAAGTGATAAATGATGTAAAAAAAATTTTTAGATATGACACAAAAAATCCTGTATATCTTATCGGTCATGCCATCGATCATGATCTGAGTCAATTAGATTTGAAATATCCATTTGACAGAATTCGAGATACTCAAAAAAGTGAAGTTTTAAGAAATAAATTACCGAAGAAAGTTTATGGAAATATTGCTCTACGTCATTTTGCAGATAAATTGTTGAACATGGATGATTTTCAATTAAATGAACATAATTCGGTGGAAGATGCTCGAGTGGCAATGAAATTATATATGTTACATCGACAAGAATGGGAGGAGAATATTGAAACGAGAAAAATGAGAAAACTTCAAAAGAAGAAATTGAAAGAAGAACAAGATAAAAAGGATCGATATGCCAATATGGATCTAGTAACGGTTGGGAAACGTAAACAATTGAGAATTCCTGATGAAATTAAAACTGAAGAGAAATCTTCTCTCAAAACATCTGGCGGTATTCGAATTAATATAAAAAAATAATATTTCATTTAATTGTTATTGAAAAGTGAATTGTCGTTATGTTTTTAGTGTGTTATTGTTTTATTGGAATTTCATGTTTTATCTTTTTTGTATATTAATTGAACGATAAAATTCTAGTTTGTTGGTTTTATTTCGATTATTCAATTTATGAAATAAATTTTAAAAAATAACGGCAATTTTCTAATAAATATTTTTTTATTCCAAAAAAAATATCTAAAATAACTAAAGGACCTAAAGACGACTAAAACATATTTTATTTGGAGTTTTTTTATTTACTGGAATTTGCTGCAATTGCCGCTCCAATTGATGAACCATCTTCGGACAATGTGGTATTGAACTAAATGGTAATAATGAAGCTAAAAAAAATACGGAAAAGAAACTTTTGTCTTTGTTAATATTTTTATCGACTCATCAATATGAGTTCTTATTCTCGGATGATACTTATATACACTACCATCAATTCCGATAATATGATTATCTTTCGATTTAAGTTTTTGCATGATACCAGTTAAGCCAGAACCTGTTAAATAGGCAGCTCTCTTAGACACTTTATAACAAATGTATTGAATTATGTTACAATCCTCCATCGTTATTTCTTCGGGGGAGAATCGATGTGTATTTGTTAAGATGTTTTTTGTTTGCGTGAAATTGACCCCGCGATCCGTTTCAATATTGGAGACATTCTTTGTCTCAAAATCTCCCTAAGAAAGAATTAGTTGAGAAGAGAGTGATGAGAATTGATTAGAAACCTCATTATACATTTTAATAGGTTCTTTTTGAGATATTTCATGCATCTTCCCCGGAAATAAAATGTTTTCTTCCATCAAATCTACAATGACTCGACGAACAATCTCTCCCATATACATTCCACTAATCAATTTCTCGAATCTAGAAAAGTTACTTTAAAATCTAAATGAAGGGGTGAAAACATTTGTTGTTTTGGATTGACCGAATTCTCATCGATCACTCGATCGTATTTGGTGAGATAATTATTAATTTTCCCTGATTGTCCAAATGCTCCCCATTCCATATTGACAATCATATGGGTAAACTTCTTTCTAAATTTTTCAGGTATTGTTTTTATATTTTTCGTTTCTTCAATATAACAAGCATTAGTACCTGTACCTAAGATTAAGCCTATGGTGGTGGCTGCACCACTTTTATAAGCACAACTTAATAATGTGCCAACAGTGTCATTAATAAGTGCGACAACTTTTACTTTAAGTTTTAATTCATCAATCTTCGTTTGTAATTCCTTCACAACATTCTTTCCTACGAATGAATCGTCGGAGAAACCCTTCGTCCATTTAGTGAGATAAGCTTCATTCAAATTCTTTTGATCACAAGGAAATGAGAAAGTGAATCCTAAATTTATTTTCTTCTTAATTTTATTCACTTCGAGAAGATTCTTAATCGCATTCGCTATCCTCGTCATCAATGCTCTACCATCATGCATATCTTTATTTTCGATAACAAACAACTTTGGAATCATCGTATATTTGTCAAGTCCTTCCTGATTTCCATTTAATGTTATTAGAATGATTCGACAATTCGTTCCTCCAATATCTAACGCTAAAAATTGACCAGTTTCATTACCACTTGGTAGAGCTGTAATAAATGAGGGATACATTTTCAAATCAGATTGATTTTTAGTATCTGGATTGAGTCCCAAAACCATTTCATATGCCATCTCATTTTTCACATATTGCATATCATCGAGAGTCACATCGAATTCCTTTCCGATTTCACGAACTCTCTTCAATTTATCTGCGGGCAATTTATCCAACATCTCCTTACTACCGCGATTTAAAATTTCCGAGTTAGTCATTTTTGGAACAAGCAAGGCCGAAAACAAAATAAAGAAAAAAGAAAACAAAAATATTTAATTTGGTTTAAACTTATTCACTTCTCATTTTTCCATTCCTGTTATATTTGACAATCTTTCAACCATCATTTGTCTAATTATGAATCTCCAAATGTATGAATGGTGCAGATTTTGTGCAGTATTTTAATTAATCGTCAGTCTTGTCATAATGAAAATTTTTTAAAATTGTTTCTAATTAAAAATAATTTCAATCGAAGTTGAGAATTAAGTTCAAACATAAATCAGAACGAATGGGAAGTAGTTTGTAAATTTGTGTGTAATTTTGTGAATGAAATTCATTTGAGTTTCGTCGAGTTGTCGAATTTGTACAAAGATTTGGTGTTATTACTAATAGTTCTACTTATAGTTTAGAGACAGTTTAGAGGAGAGCATTTCTTAGAGTTTAGAGAAAAGTTTATGGTTATATACTGTAGAAGAAGGGAAATTTAACGTTTGACTGCTTCACTCTCTTTACGTGTCAATCCATGGAATTATGTAGCAGTAGATGTCGCGCTTGAATGAGCAAAAGATATATGTCGAAATGTGACTAGAAGAAGAAATTATTTGATATTATTTCTTGAAGTAATGGGGATAAAGACGTGATAAGAACGAAGAGCGAATAATAAGAAGAATTAATCAGAATTTACTATTATGATGATGGCGAAGAGAGTGTTTGATTAATTTAATTAACAATTTATTACGATTAATAGAAAACGATTGATCGATCTCTAATAAAATGAAAATGACAACGCTAACATCTTCACATCATCGTCGCTCCAATTTATTACGTCGGAATGAACAGAGAATTCAAAGAATTTGTAAAGGATCATTAGAGAAACCGGAAGAATTGGAGAAATTCGCTCAGATACTTTATCGTCGTTTATTACATTTACCAGGTGCTCGAGAATTATCAAAGAAGAAATCATCAACATTCTCATCTCTAAATAATCAATCGACGTCGTCATCCATCGAATTTTCACCATCATCATCATCATCATCATCATCGTCATCGTCATCGATGTTGTCGATAGAGAGGAATTCTGGATTGGATGGAACAACTTCTTCAGTTTCACCGACGAGTGTCATCTCCAAACATTCGACGAAAGCGTCATCCAATTCTACAACATTAAGTTCCTCCACAAAATCTCTCATGATTACCTGCAAGAAATATTTGGAGAATCAGAAGAAGAAAATAAATGTAAATAAGAAGAAGAATGAAAAGTTGTTCGAACGTTTAAATCGAACTCAAAAAAATCGTTATTCGAATATCGATCGATGTAAAATTATTCTTCCACGTTCCGTCGACGACGGAATGGGACAATCGACAACAACGAAAAACACTTATCTCAAACGATTATTTCGTGATTTTGAATATGATATTCACAAATATTTTAAATTCGGACGGAAAACTTCTATAAATTATAATCGGAATTATTATGAAAATTTATCGCAGAAATATGATTATCAACATCTCAACACTACCACTCAACCAATAACAACAACAACAATGACTACAACAACAAGTGGAATGAAGGATAATAATAAGAAGGATTATTTTGATGGAAATTATCGAGAAGATAATTCGTTTGGAAAATTTCGACGACTTAATAATATGTCGTTTCGTACGACGAAATCAATTAGGGATCCTGACGGAATATTTTATCGTAGAAATAATTTTAAAGGTCGTAAAGGAATGTCAAATGTAGAGGAGAATAATGTACCTGATTTAGAGCAGAAGAAATGGAATTCATTAACGATTGATCAAATATCGAATAATGAAGTGAAAGATGACTTTGGAGAGATAAATGATGGAACTGAAGAACAATTATTCCAGTATAATGATAACATAATCTCATCGAATAAAGTGAATAATGAGAAAATCATCAATAGTTTACATCCATCACATCCGTTCCATTTCTATTATCGATGGTACCAACAGGAACAATTGAAACTTCTGCAGGAGAATGACGAGAAGAAGAAAATGAGTAAGAAATTAAGATTGACGTCACCACCTCCTTTCGACAATATTGATGATATTAATATTCCTGGACCATCAATGGATAATGGTCAACCAGCAATGTTCCGTTTGAATGCGAAATATTTGGACGAGAGTTCATTGACACACGAACAACAATTGATTAAAGAATATATCGATATGCAATTGCAGAAATATAAGGAAACTGCCAAATGGTTCTGTCAAATCGACCAATATAAATTGAATGAAAAAAAAATATTGTTTGATATAGAAAATTATCGGAAATTGATTAGTAAGAATGAGGAATTTGAAGAACGATGTTCATTGAAAATGACAAATGATTCCGACTATGATATCTCTTCTCTCACTTCCTTATACGATGAGAGTTCTCTCACAACGGATAAATCGATAACTAATCAAAACTCTGTAAATAAAACGGAACAATCGAACAATCAAACGGAAAGTAAAATTTCGTTGAAGTTTGGGGAGAATTTGGAAGAATCAGAAAAAATTGAATCAATTGCGAATTCGAATAAATCTCATCCAAGATCGAATAATGATATCACATCTCTCAATGAATCATTGACGAAAAGTAATAATAAGATTGATGATATTTCTAATCCGTCGATGGATAAGGGGAAAGATGAAATGAATAAATTTAATATGATCCTTCGTCATTTCCGTCGTATCGAACAGCAACGATTATCGACAAAAGAAGAAAAATTAGATATGTCATTCATTGACGGCGAATTGAAAAATAATAGTACTGATGATAATAATGTGAGGAATTATACACCAACGAACAGTATCATAAAATCGGAGAAATCGTTAAACATAAACGAAACAACGAATGACATCGACATTTCCATCACGAAGGATAAAGAAGAAAAACTCATTTCTCATTCTAAAGACGATAACGATGATAATGTAATGAATCCAATTAATGAAGATGTTGTTGTTGTTGATTTGGAGAATAAGATTCACGTGAATGATGAAGATGAAGGTGATGATGAACAAGATGCTGATGGTGATGATGAACAAGATGATGATGAAGATGATGAAGATGATGAAGATGATGAAGAAGATGAAGAAGAAGAAGAAGATGATGAAGAAGATGATGATGAATCGAAAAGTGCGAAAGGAGATATAGATTATAAGATTGGTGGGAAGCGATTGACTAAAATGATCGAATTATTTGAATTGATGAAGAAGTCGACACAAAATACGAAACCGAATTCGAATAACAAAATGAAATTATTTCCATCAAATAACGATATTGAAGATAAAGTTTTCTTTGATTCGGGAGATAATATTTCGGTGAAAGAGAATAAGAAATTATCAGAATTATCACAGACGAAACTGAAGGAGAATGGAAGGAAACATCGATGTCATCATTACCATCATCATCGCCATCATCCACATCCACATCAATTGGGAAAGATCGATAGTCGTACAACATCAACATCTGATACGGATAGTACACATCTCCATTGTCCCAATATCGATAACGAAACAATACTTCATTTAGTTTACAGTTGTTCTACTTCGATATTCTCTCATTCATTCTCATCGTTAGATGTGGAAACGTCGACGACCATCAATTCATCTTCTCCATTATTCTTCTTACCGAAACATCAACAACATTATCACTCGACCGCTGCCTTAATTGATCGAACATCACAACATTACAAATTATTCGGTGATAACGGACATTGTCGTCGTCATTGTAGTACGAATAGTACATGTAATTATGATGGTGACAAAACGATAATCAACAAGAATTCCTCCACCAAAGGCAACATGACGAAGAAACGTTCCATACCAATGGCGTTATGTCAGAAAACCCCATCGGATGAACAACGTCATAAACAATTGAATTCAAAGAAGAATAATCGATTATATCCATTCTGTCAATATTGTCGACATCAAATGAGTCGATCACAATTGATGTTACATCGAAAGAAGAAATTGAATAGATATATCGCTCAACGATTCTACAATCAGTTAAATAAGAAACGTGGAAGTAAACAATTCCGAAAGAAAGGTGTACAAGTATTCTTATGGAATAGTGACATTGAAGGATGATATTGTTTGAGAAGATGAAAAACATTTATAAGACTTTAATGAAATATTCTTAAGTTTTTTCCGTAAATAAATTTCAAATGAAATAAAAATTAAATTAATTCATCATGAATAAACGAATTTTAATAATCCTACATCTGAAATTTTGGATTGAGTAGAAATGTTTCAAGTTTGGTTTTTTTTTAAATGTTTACTCATTTCATCGTAAAACCAAAAACAATATGGTTATAAGTAGACTGACTGATGCAAGTGCTAAACTTACATAGATGTACCATTGTTCAGATAGGTGGCTTTTGCAACCATTTTGACGTTCATTGCCTTCATTGCCACGTATCATTCCGATAGATACTTAAGTTGGAAGGATAAAAAAACTTACATGCACAATAAAAAAAAGAAAGAACTAAAGAGGACTAAACAAACTGATTCGACTATTTTATTCTACTGTAATAAAGACATAGTTATTACGCTCAATATAATAATCAGAATGACTAATCCCAACCACCTCGCAACGCCTAAACTTTCCCATTTCGTTTTTTCCTCAATTTCTTTTGCTCCCATTTTTACAATTACCGCATTGGTAGCCAATGCTGATGCTTTGTTCGTCAAGTGACCAAGATCGCCTTTAGCATTTGAGACTCGATAAACCGTATCATCTAAACGGTCTAAAATTTCATCAACACGTTTCTGTGCTACTTGTGTCAGCAGAATAATATTTCCTTGACCTATTTCACGTTTCCTTTGATGTTCCTGTTGGAGTTTCAACTCCATCACAGAAATCACATCGTGTTCATCGATTTCCGATACTGGCGAAACAAGTTTAGTTTAATTTATTCTAATTTACAAACTTCGCTCCATCAGTTCAGAAAGAATTTAAGAGAAATGAGATGAGAGAGAGGAAAAAGAATAAGTGAAAAAAAGAAATCAATAATTTTCATTACAATGTCAATTTGGTGAATTTAATCACGCACTTTAATTATGATTACAAGTGTAAATATTAGAGTTACGATTGCTACAACCGTTAAGATTATTTGAAGTGTAAAATTACAATGAGTTTCCTCTTCACCGTTCGCGTTATTCAAATTTAAGTTATTTCCTTCGACATCTTGTGTCATTGGGATTGCTGTATCATTTGTCGTCTTATTAACTGTTTCATTTTCTTTCAAATCGAATAATTTCCCATCTGTCGCTTCATCTTCATAATAATCTGGTCTATCAACTAAAGGAAATTGTTTACACAAATACTTTTTATTCTCATGGAAACGTTCTTGATTAAATAATCGACAAGGTAATTCAATCGAATAATTGTCTTGTAAATGGAGAAGATCCTTCTTATCATAATTCGTCACAAAAGTTGTATCGTCGGATCGAGCGATAATAGTATCAGATTCCGATTTACACTTTCGTAATGAATTCAAATTCTCTAGTGAAGTCATGGATGAAAGATCGTTCTGAGTTGCCTCATCACAATGTTGGAGGGACATTATCTTCTTCGCATGTTTTACAGGTCGACCAATTTTTCTGCCTGATTTGGCTACTGTCATAGCAATTACAAAATAGTCATGTACAAAATAGAAAAGAAAAAGGAAATTAACGAAAAAAAATTGAAACTTTTACAATATACAAAACAAAGAACTAATGAACTATCTAAAGATAAAGAACAAAACCATTTTATTTCAATTGAATCAATTCTTTCAATCCAACTTCAAGAAAATTAATTTCCCAATGAATTCCAGAAAAGATTCCTCAATGCTTCCATTCTCAACGAATTCAGTTCATTACTTGTAATAACGTTATTATTATTTACTACACAGAAACTAAAAAATCTGATCAGTTTCACACGAAATAAATTTAAGATTGATTTAAATTTCAAATCTGAATTATCAATTAGGCAATAAAGTGATGGAAATAATGAGACATGTAAAATTATAATTATAATTTAATCGATTTCCGATCGATAATTTCTTCAAAATTTTGGTTTTTTCTTTTTCATCGTTCTGATAAATTTCGATCTCTTTTTCTTCTTGGCGCCAAGTATTTTTTGTCCTGTTGTAGGTAAATTTCGAGTAACGATAGCTAATTTATGTGCTTCCTTATTCGTCAAATAAAGTTTTTCACTGAAACGTCTCAAGACGAATAAGGCCGACGTGCAACCTAATAAGAAACTGCCAGTCGCCCAAGTCATTGAAGAGACACCCCACCATTTGTTGATTTCTGAATATTCGGTGTAATAATTCATTAAATAAAAGAAATTGGAAATGAGAATAATTTCATTTCCTAATAACATTTTCTCCTTATTAAATATGAAAGAAGTTGAGAATAAGAAATTTTTTATTAAAATATTTTTAATCTCATTCAGTTCATGTTGAAAGTATTTAGATACATGGAACTATTTCTAGAAAATAAGAAATTAGTATCAAAACAATCGATATCGACAAAATAAACAAAATAGATCGCTTAATATAATTATAAAGACAATATAGTGCAGCTTCTTTGAGTTGTCTCAAGAAATATATTTGGTCTAGGAATCCAATATCCCGATTTCTCTCCATTTGAGCCATACCATGGGAACCTTCATGCAAATGACCTCGACGACTCGTTAACGCCAAAGTAGTTAAAAGATCGTCATCTCTAATAATTTCATCATGAAGTTCATATACATCGAAAAACATTTCTTTCGTCTGTATTTATTGGAGATATATTATTGGTGCACTTACGGTGCACAATGATAATTATAACGTTACAGCAAAAAAATTAAATCAGAATCCCAAATAAAAAAAAAATAAATTTTCAACCCGTTTACTTTAAATTTTATTTATTCATACAATTTCACTATGGTCAAGGTATTGGATTCCATCAACAATATTAATTTGATGGTAATTTTCTTATTTCCAAATTTTCTAATCCATTTCTAAAACTTCTAAAGAAAACTTCTTGTAACAGTAACTGATAATAAGAGATGATAGAGTACCCATGATTTTAAACAACAATATGAAACTCAAAACACTTAACGAATTCGATAATTGTACTTTTTTTTATGAACTTAATTTTAAAATAAACTTAAAATTTTCCATTTTTCATCAATATCAGTTGACGTTCTGTTTCTATGTTGAAGGAATGTAACAAAACATTTTAGATCTCGGCTTTCAGAATGTTACGTAATGTAACGAGATTTATTTTTGACTTAATAAGTTTAGGATGAAAAAGAAGATCAATTTATTCAAGGCATAGTCAATTCATTTAACTTTAGTGAGTATGAGCAATGTTAATCCGACGGATATTAGAAAGCCGAATAAAGTAAAACTAATCACAGTCTCCATACTCAACTTACTGCACAGGAAATTTCGGTCAGGAATTTTATTCATTTGGTTTTCTAAGTCTGCTAATGTTTCAACTTCCCTTTTAGAATATAAATCTTCTGTTAAGGTGTACATTGGGTAGAGGGAAAGAAAGACAAAATAGAATAATAGAAGAAAAGAAGGTGAATTAAAAAATTCAACTGAAAAGTAATATGGAAAGATTATAATTGAACTCACTTGTCAGGATGATCATATTCATTCAAATCCTGAAATTTCTTATTTCTCTTCACTAAAACCCGAACAAAAATTTCTAGAATTCTAACTCAATTATGGTTGAGACTTCCGGTTTTAATTGATTTATTTCATTCTATTTTGCTATTATCAGAAAACAAATTCCTAGGTTACCAGAAAACATTAACAATTATACAACAGTTAATAATAAACAATGTACCAATGTTTCAAATTTTAGCTCAATTTTTTTAAAAATACAATAACCAGAGCTAGCAACTATCAGATTTCTACAATAATTATAGTGAATTTAAAATATTTGAAATCATACTGTAATTAATTAACCATTTATTTTCAAATAGAAACATAATGTTCGAAGGATATACATAAGTTACTTTCACAGTGAATAAAAACTTTAATTGAGAAGAGATAATGGAAAGTGAGAGTAAATAATATTTGTATTATTTCTCCGAATAATATGAAAAATGATAATTATATCTATGGAGCAATTCTTCTAATATGGGTCTTAATTCTTATTCATCGAGTTCTTACTCGATGAGTAGTAGGTATTTAAGTAGAGAATCAATAATTTGAAGACGAGAAACAATAAAGTGTGAAACTGTATTTAGGTTTATGGAGAAATAATTAAATAGGAATAAATATATTATTGTGCAAATAAAACATAAAGCAAAGAGTTGAATGGGGGAAATAATGAGACCTTGAAAATTGTCAGATGTATAGATGGAGAAGGAAATTAATAAAAGATTCTGATTAATCAAAATTTCTCACAAACATTCAGAGAGTGAAGACATACGTTGAATAAAACATTTTGTGATTGGTAAAAATTCGGAAAAGAAATGTATAAAATGAGAAAGAAATCAAAATATCAAGAAAAGGTGCGAGCTAATAATTCAAGAGAAAGAATGTAGTAAATCTTTCGATGAATTCCTGTCAGAAGGATTGAGTTGTAATTTACGAAAAAAATTTGTCGAAATATTAATCAAAAGAAGAAAAGTAAAGAATCTTCCGTCAAGATAATGAAATGATTTTAATTAAATTCTTTTCAAAGAACACACATCATTAAAGTCCACAATCTGTATTGAGTTATCTGTTCTCACATCTTCAAATATACACAGCCATTACATAAATACCGAACGACAATTCAATTTGGTCATTCGATAAAATTTCGAGAAATTTCTTTCTAATTATTCCGAAAATGAGTGATTTGGAGACTAGAGGTAGCGACCAATCGAGTCGCCGAGAACCGATCAAAAGGTTTTCTTTCCAAATTATCCTAAAAATTTATTCTCTTTAGGATTTTCGTTAATCGTCCAGTGGATATGTTATCATTAAAATTTATCGGATTCGATATGGATTATACATTAGCACGTTCAACATTTAAAAGATAAGAAATTTTAATTTTGTAAAAAAAACATTTTCAGATTACAAATCTCCTGATTTTGAACAATTAGTATATAATGAAGTAATGAATCATTTGGTCGTGGCTTATGGATATCCGAAAATTATTAAAGAAACATATCCCAATTATCAAGACAACTTTCCTGTCAGGTTAATTGTTCTCATTCTCCGTTTTATCAATTTTAAAAAATTTTAAGAAACATTTTAATTTTTCTTTCCAACTTTCGAAAATATTTTTCAATTTTTTCAATTTTTAATTAGAATGAATAAGATATAGATATATATAATAAGAATAGAGAAATATTTTTTAATTGTTTTATTTTTTTCTCAGAGGTATATGGTTAGATAAAGATTATGGAAATTTATTGAAAACAGATGCTTACGGAAATATAACGATGGCATTCCATGGATTGCGGAAATTAAACGAGTTTCGATATATATCCAATTAATTTTTGAAGTGTTTAATTGTCTGAATTAATTCAGTGAAGAAATTTCAATTTATTATCCAAATCAATTTATCGGTTTTACACCTGACCGAATTTTCGTCATGAGTACGTTATACCATCTACCAGGTTGGAATTCATTAATGATTTATTTGCCTCTATTTTTTATTCAGAAATCTACGCGGTCGCGTGCGTCATTGAATATTTTGAGAAGCAAAATAGAAATGAGAATAAGTTTCGTTTGTTATTCATGTTGAATAATTCATGCAAATAGATATGAGACATTCATTTTATGTAAGGGAAAAGATACGAGAATTTATTATCATGACATCTGTATGGATATTCGACATACCATCGACTATGTTCATAATGCAGTTAATTTTTTAAAATATCTCATAATTGAAAGGAAATTGGTTTGTGAAGGGAATTATTAAAAATTATACGGTGAAAAACATCGAAAAATTTTTAGACAAGGAACCAAAATTAGCAATTTATTTAGATCGGTTAAAAATGTTTTTGAATTTTTTTAAAACATAAATTCTCTTCAAAAAAGATTACGGGAAAATGGGAGAAAGACATTTCTCTTAACAAATTCACCTTATGATTATACTGATAGTATCATGTCGTATATATTAACGAGTGAGCAGAAGAATTGGAGGGAATATTTCGATATAATCATCGTCGATGCCATGAAACCAGCATTTTTTGAGAAATCATCATTGTTTCGAGAAATTCATACGGTTCATATTGTGTTGATATTAGTTTGAACTAAAACTATTTTTAGGGGACGAAGAAGTTGAAGATTGGATTACATGAAGGACCGTTATTGTCGGGGAAAGTGTATTCGAAAGGAAATGTCGATATTTTAGTGAAGGGAATGGGAGCAGATGGAAAAGATGTTTTATATGTTGGAGATCATGTTTTTGGTGATGTACTAAAATCGAAGAAGTTACATGGATGGAGGACATTCCTTTTAATACCAGAATTGTTGGATGAAGTAGCATATTGGCAAGCAAATCCGAAACTGTACAAAGAATATGATGAATTGAATGAATCAATATCGAATCGATTTCTCCATTGTGATTCATCAAGTAAATTGACGACAGAACAGCAAAAAGAGATGGAAGACATGAATAATAGATTAAAAGAGATTTTGAAGGAAATGGAAAATTGCTATCCAAAACAAATGGGATCACTTCTACGATCATATAATCGTCCAACTCATTTCGCTTCCCAAATGATAAGATATGCAGATTTATATGCGTCTACATGTTTCAATCTAATTTATTATCCGTTGTTCTATCCTTTCCGTACGACGGAAACCACGTCGATGCCTCACGAATCTACTATTCATCATTGAATGAATGAGAAGAAAGAACGTAGATAGAAAGCACGAGTGAAAATTAAGGAAAAAATTTGATATGATAATTTATTTTTATATGTTGCATAGTAATCGTTGTCTCTTAGAATTTGGAGAATACTGTTTAAAATTTATTTTAATAATTTTGTTGTAATTTCAAATTTTAAGTTGAAGACCAAATTGTTTTTAATTATTTCTCTCCATCACAGTACATCTTCCTCATCTCATTTTCATCATCCTCTCCATGAATTAGTTGAATAATTGAATTATGTCACAAATCTCTTGTTGTATCAACAAAATCATTAAAATAAATTTGAATTTTCTGATTTTTTTTGATTGGAATAAGGAGAGATATTTGGAAGGGAAATTAGCGTAAAATTCAAAAAAATAATTTTGGTAATTTATTCAAATTTCATGTTTTCTTTCTGAAAATTCGACAATTATATTCTCTTTGAAAATATTTTTTCTTCATAAATTAATAAAATTTATTATATTTACTTTTTTTACGATTATTATTAACAATCAATCAACAGATGGATCACTCAATTTTATTATCTAATTCAGAAAAGAAGAGTCTTAATAAAATTCATTCATAATTAAAATAAAAAAATTTCATATCTTCTCCTTATTTATTTTTTGAGAAAAGGTAAAAAAGAGTTGGACACCCATATTATACACAAACACACACACACACACATATAGACAATCTTTGTATGGGAAATGAATGATGTAATTTGCTTTGAAGATTCATTAGCGAACAAATGTAATTTAATTTTTTTAAAAAAAGAAGAATAATTTTGGTCATCGGGATTAGTATGACCGATGATTGATATGGATCGGAAAAATGAAATAAGAAATACAAAAGTCATTCTACCATCCAATGTCCAATGTGGATTCAATCGAATTCAATTTGTTTATGACGATGATTCGAGAAGGAGAACAAACGAGAATATCGAAGACATAAATTGTGAGAAAGAACAAAATGAAAATATCGAAAAGAAGAATTGTGAAAAACAAATTGAAATTTCTCAAAGACAAAATTGTGAAAATTCATTAAAAAAAAATTGTGAAAATTCCCCGAGAAAAAATTGTGAAAATTCCCCGAGAAAAAATTGTGAAGAATCCGAAAAAAAAAAATCTCAAAATTTTGAAAAACAAAATGAAATTTTCCAAAAAGAGAATTGTGTAAAGGAAAATGACAATTGTAAAAGGAAAAATTGTGAAGATTTGGAAAGAAAAGAAAATTTTAAAAGAAATATTTCTGATAAACAAAATGAGAATTTGGAAAGAAGAGTTTGTGGGAAAAAAGACGATAAAGACGAAAAAGAAGAAGGAGAAAATTATCTTTGTGGACAATCGGGATTATTAAGATTATTCGAATCGGAATGTTTCACCATTCATATTCTGATGTATTATTTGACGACATCAAAAGAACGTGGTGTTCACTTATATTTAGCAAATCGATTATTCTCATTCAATAATTTCGAAGTGAATTTTTATTTACCACAAATAATCATTTTATATATGAAGGAATCGATGTCACATATCCTCCATTCTTATCTAGTATACCGGTGCTCTCAAGACATCGAATTCTCGTTAAGATGTTTGTGGTTGATGAATTCATATTCGATTGATCAATATTCGAATCAACAATCACAATCATTATGTAAGAATAATTCGAAATCGAAATCGAGACATCGGAATAATGATAAATCTGTCACTCACAAAAAACAGACATCAATCGAATCATATGAACATCAAGAGATCGTGAAATATCATTTATTGAGAGAATTTCTATCGAATTATCATTGTTATTATCCGATGGTGGATTCGTTGACGAGAACGACGACGGATATATTTTATTGTCAAAATGTTCATCATTTTCAATTATCGTTATGTCTTCGTTTGATGATGTTACACGAGAAATTGTACGAAGATGATTTTGTGAAATATTTGAGGAATTCGAATCAACCCAATCATATGAAATCAAATTATGATTTTCAAATGGATAAAATTGATAAATTAAATAGAAATGATGATTCGAATGATGAGATGAATAGTAGTGATGATTCGAATGATTTGGAGAATAAAATGAATCGATTTCACGAATTGGAAGAAGAACAACAATTATTTGATTCAACATTTACTGATCGTTTAATCGAAAGAAGAAAAAAAAGATTGGCGACATTTCTTGGAGAATTGGATAAAGGTGCTGCATTCGATAATGGTTGTCCTTGTTATCGGAGACAGTCACCTGATTTGACCACATCACATATCTCATTACATTCTATGGGTTCCTCTTCTGTCATATTATCAGGAATGGATTTGGAACGATGTGAATGTCAATCTTCGAAATTAGCACCAGAAATTCAGTTCGTTCAATCGTTGTTGGATATCGGATTTGAATTACAACAATTGCCATCGACGATGTCGAAAGAAGAAAAGAATCAGAAATTAGTGGCTAAATTAGAGAGAATCAATTGGAATTTACCAGCAAGAGTTTGGCTCCCACTCTACTCGAATAATCATCATATAGTTCGAATTGCTCATGATGCATCGGCTGTACTCAATTCGAAGGATAAGGCACCGTTCATCATTTATGTGGAGGTGGTGGAGTGTGATGATTGTTCGAATTATTCGTCATTACCTCCTCGATTGTCAGAGAAGAATTATCAACAGAAGAAATTTGAAGCGGATTCGATTTCCATGAAATCCTTCGCTGTCAGTGCAACGGCGGAAAGACAAAGTTTAAAGATGTTGGAGAAAGATCATTCAATGAATCATCACTTGTCATCCAACAACATTCAGACAATTTCCACAATCGTCAACGATCCTTCATATACGTCGGCGAAGGATGTGCGGAATCGTTTGATGGATAATTTATCGGATCATAACAGTTTGAAGTTTTCATCGGAATGTCAATCGGTTTCGTCATTACCGATAACATCGTTGAATCATAACGATTCGCACAACATTCTCCAATTTCCGTTAAATAATATCCAATATTCAATAACACAATCGTCATCAGATAATTCGTCAGAGATGAACGATCATCTGAATCATACGATGAATAATTTCAATTTCTCTTCTTCCTCCTCATTCTACAATATTCATCACCATCAAAAAACCGTAAAACTTAATAATAATAATAATAATAATTATGATAATTATGACAACAACAACAACAACAACAACAACAACAACAACAACATAAATAATAATAATAATAATAATAATAATATTAATAATAATCATAATGATGATAATGATAAGGAAATGATAAAAAATGAAGAAAATAATTTGAAATTGGATGAAAAGAAAAATGAGAAGAATTCCATTAAAATCATTCATACAAAAGGATTGGAAGAAGACAGGAAGTTAAATGAGAATAATTCAGAGAAATTAAGAAATGTGATTATTCAACAGAAACCAGAAGACTTGAAAAGACGAGCTCCCAATATCAAATCCGATCCGAACGATCCATCAGCCTTCGCTTTACGAGAACCATTCAATTTGAAAGAGAAACGTATCAGAGCATCTTCGCCATATGGTGGCTTGGAATCGTGGAAATTGTTAGCTGCCATCGTTAAATGTGGTGATGATTTGCGTCAAGAATATCTTGCCCATCAACTCTCTCAACGTCTGTTGGATATTTGGAAGGCGGAGGATGTGGACGTTTATGTTCGACCTTATCGAATTCTTATCATTACTCACAATTGTGGAATGATCGAGCCAATTCTTAATACTATTTCTCTCCATCAAATCCATAAACATTACCAGATGAATTTATATGATTATTTCTTATCTCATTTCGGTAATCCCAATGAATCTACATTTCATGAAGCACAAATCAATTTCGTTAAATCGTGTGCCGGTTATTCCGTTCTCACATATCTCCTCCAAGTGAAAGATCGTCATAACGGAAATATTTTATTAGACGAGAACGGACATATTATCCATATTGATTTCGGATATATGTTATCATCTAGTCCCAAAAATTTGGGATTTGAAAAATCGCCTTTTAAATTGACGACGGAATTCGTGGAGATTATGGGTGGTGTCAAAAGTGACATGTATCGACTCTACAAAGAATTAATATTCAAAGCATTAGTATCAGCACGGAAGCATTGGGAGACGTTGAAGAATTTGGTGGATATCGTTTATCTGATAATTGATGAAGATTATCGATCACCAATTACTAATCATGTCAATACCAATTGCCATGCGGCAACCGACCACACTGAACTATTAAGTTCTTCTCATCTCGATTTTTATTCGACATCCGCCTTAAATAGTTCTCTTCGCCTTCTATCTACACCATCTTTGCCATGTTTCAGTCGGGGACCTAGTCAAGCACGTCAAGCATTAATTGCATTAGAACAACGATTCCATAAAGGTGCCACTGATGATCAGTTGCAAATAACAGTGGAGAAGTTGATAGAAGATTCTCTTTATTCCTTCACCACCAAATTATACGATCAATTCCAATACTCAACTAACGGGATACAATGAACGATTATCGATATATATTAGACGATGTCAACATTATTGATTTCGATAATTCATCTTGCTCATTCATCATCTCAACATTGAACTTTATTTTATTTATTCTTTAAAATAATCGTTTTATAAAATTCATTCAATTAATAAACTTATCTGTAATCAAATTCTCTTTTTTCTCTTAAAAATTTCAATTAAAATCAATTGATTAATTATCATTAAAATTATTCCTCCATAACTTTCGTTCCAATCGCTTGTCCAGTTACTTTATCAATTATATCTTCCACTGTATTGTTGATTCCAATGGAAATTTGATGCGATTCTTCACTATCCGTTTCATCGTCTATTGACGGAAAATGTGGTGACACATAATTCTGTGGTGCCACGATCACATATCGATGATCACCACAAGAACTATCTACGAGATCTTCGATGAAATTCGGTTTCAATTCTTCTACTTCTTGTCGAAGTTCACTTTCCGTCGATTCCACTGGATCGATATCGATTTCCGCCGGATTTCTGTACAATTTATTTAGTGAAATTTCTTCTTTAGTTTTATGGAGAATAATATCAGTCGTTTTATATCCAGACAACTTTCGTGATAAACTCCATTTATTTACTTTTTTCAATAAATCGCTCTTATTCTGACGAAGAGTTCGATTCAACGAATTATACAAATATCGACTTTTTGATACGACATCATTCGTTTTATGGTGCACCTAAAAAGAATTTGAAGAGAGTGGGAAAATATTCAACAATCTTAACCACATTCTCATAGTGAGAGATGAGTTGCCATAATTTTAGAGAATAAGCGTCTTCAATTTTCTTTCGTTCGACATCGGCGAAACTGTGAAGTGAATCGATTAATTTTTCTTTTTGCTCCTTCAACTTCTCTTCCACTTCCTTCAAAATCTTGTCAGATCGTAATTGTTTGGGATCGACGTCTGTATGAAAAATTCTCTCTTTAATGTAATCAACAGACATTGGAAATTCCAGATCCAGTTTTGCTGAGTTTTCATTCGAACATTCCTCCTTAACCTCCTGCTCATCAGGATAGAACTTCTGTTTATTTCGGACGATGATATCCAACAATTCGTTTCTTAATTCTGTCATTTTGAATACTAGAACTAACTGAAATATCTTTGAATTGATCTTATTATTATTTTTATAAAATGTTCTTGTTAATTGTGGAAAGATGAAGGAAATTTGCGCGCTATAATACTCAATAACTTTATCATTAAAACCGTTCACATTTGTTCTGAATTTAAATATTTGAAGAATGTTCTACTTACCAATTTAAAACAATAAATACTTCCTACATCTCATCAATTATTGTAATATTTATTATATTCTTATGATAAATAGAAAACTAAAAAAATTGGATAAAAATTAAATTGAATTCTTAAGATCGTGATTATGTTACAGTTATACAATAGTTAGACTATATATTGATAATAAGAATTGTTCATACAGAAATTTTATTTTATTTACATTTATTGGTATTAATAGAAAATTCATCGAAAACATTTTAACAAAATTTTTTCAAAGTGAGAGTAAATCGGAATTAAACAACATTCTCTTCTCCTGTTCGTCCAGTGATTGCGGTGAATTCCGAATTCGGTATATTACCTTCTGATATCATCATCCTCATTGGATCTGGATCACTCATCATTTCTCCACCCAGTTTTCCATCTGGAGGATAATCGTTATCTATTGCTAATAAAAATATTTCGGATAAATATTTATATGAATAATGATTAACTGTATTCCCGTTTGTCCAGATCATCAAGTTCATCTTCATCTCTAAAATTATTTTACTCTTTTTTAAACATCTCTTTCAAACAAAATGAAAACAATTCATAATCGGTTTCTTGACGACCTTTATAAATGGTGAAAGCGCCAGCACATATTGCTGCTATAACGTATAAAATACCTACTGAAATTCCTGTCCATTTGATGGCAGTGACATGATAATCTATTGAAACGAAAATTATGAATTATATAAAAATAAAGAAAATTTCACGTTCACATCTCGGCCAATCTCTAAATTTAGCGAGCCATTGGTTGTTAGTTGGCAACCAGGAAGCATTCCAATTACAATAGTATTGCGGCCATCCCAATAAAGTGTATCCTCTTTTACATGACACTCGCATAGTTTGTCCAGCCAAATAACTGTTAGTTTGACGTATCGCTCCCCGAATCATCATAATTCCACATGAATTGGCTAAAATGAGAAATTTTTAAAATTCCATCTGAGTTTAAATTCTTTTGAGTTTAAACTTGGTTTCATAGCTAATTTTAAATTACCATAGTAAATGTATGCTTCTCTTGTAGCAGCTCCGATTTCCAACGAGCCCATTGCAGTTGCATCATATTTACATGGTTCTATTGAACCACATACAGCATCAACATCACCAGAACTGAGAGAGATAAAAATTGAATTAATTGATAAAGGGACAAAAAATAACGTGAAAGAAATATTGGAAGGGAATGGAACATCTGACAACTTGAACCATGGCCAAAACTTTTTCCAACTTATCGTATCCGGTTTCATGTCATGGAAAGCGTCGAATCTTAAGGAACCGGAATAATAAAATATGGAATCTGTTGCCATTTCTACTCGCCCTGCAAATTCCATAAATTATGAGGATAAAAATAAATAAATAAAAGATCTAACATAACATTCCAAAATATTTATGAATTTCTTTCGTATTTGATGTTATTTGAAAATGACCACCATCTGGTGTGGTTAAATCATCATCTGTCAAATTACTCCAATGCCCCAATAGACCAGTCGTTTCTTTCTGAAATAATAAATTAAATTATGAAAAACAAAAGGACGACTAACAAAAAGTGTTGGCGGTGCAGAAACCAGTAAATGTATCAATCCATTCTTACAAGCCACATTAACACCAACTTGAGAATTATTCATTATAATCGTCATATTACTAAAATAGAGATCCGTCACAGGACTCGTAATTGTTACGTCTGAAAAATGGGGGAATGAAGAGAAAATAAAAATTAATAATAATGAAAATGATAATAACTTCGGAAAAATTGCACTTTCTCTTCTGTTGAATTCAACCATTGTTGTTCGCCATTTACATACAAGTCGCAAGTGAATTGCCAGGTTTGAGAAGGCCAAATTCTCGCTCTAACTTCTATTCTATCACTACCCAATTCCTCCATGGCAATTGCAGTTATTCGAGTAACATTCACTTGTCCACCACTACTATAAAGATGAGCTAATTTAGAACAAATTTAAATTGAAATTATTGGAAGAAATTGAGAACTTGTTGTATTTGGTGGCTGTTCAAATCGACCTTGTAAGTTAAATTTATCTCTAGTAGATCGCATTAGATAGAATTCGCCTTTTCCATTGAACATGTATCTTAAATTGTCAAAAGTGACAAAATGTGGATCTCCATATACTCCCGCTACTCGTGGATGTAAATAGCCGCGACAATCTCTAGTTTCTCGGAGATATAGATAAGATTCGCACATATCACTCCAGACACAACATTCGAAATAATGCATCTTATCATGGAGATAATGGGAGAGTGACGGTACTGCTCGATTCCTATTATAAGGAGACATTCCTGTAAGATTTGGATGAAAACTTTATAAAATAATATGAAATAAAACCATTTGGATGAACTCTCGCTGAATTAGAACCGTAATATGTGTCATTTGTATAAAGTAGATTTCCTTTGGAATTATAACAACATTTTGAGCCTGCCGCCTCCACCGTATTCTTTGTACTTATGACACAATGTACAGCTTCGAAATCATTTGTATTTGCATTGGATGTGGAGGAACGATGATATTTACAATTACTTGTGTCATATGGACCTCGATCTAAATTACATTCTGAATCTGACATCCATCTACCAGCATCGCCGATAGCGAATGCCATTGTACATGGACATCTCGGTAATTCATCCATCCAAACTCTATCAAATCTTTCATATTCATGCCACCTAAAAAAGTCATTGGGAGGAGATTAGTAATTTGTACGATTAAAGTCACCATCTACATTGATCTTCACCCCAATGTTTCCCACGCGCATTTCCTAAAACTCGACTTTGCTTATCGAAATATATTTCCATTTCCTCATTTCTCCACCAACCCAACGGCATTAACGGTGACCAAATCCGTCTATCCGATCAAATTTTAGTGAGAATGAAGATTAAACGGAATTAAACCTGGGGATTTCGGTACCACCAGATTTTAAGCTGACAGAAATAGCTCCCATTTTAAATCGTTTAGCTATCCAAAGTATTTTTGCACGGTTATACCGTACGGGAATCTGATATATTCCATCATTCCAAGTATTATCTGCAATCAGTTGAACTGGTTGCAATACCGGTCCAACTTTTCCTTCATAATAGCCCCAGAGATGGATATCGACCTTATGTGATTCACTCCAACTGAGATCGTATCGATTCCATCTGATTGGTAACCTTTCAGCGATTGTTCCCTTACTATGCCATTCATCAATATCACCTAATTGAATTTTGCTCGGATATTTCAATGCATCAACTAAATGATAATAAAAGTCAGGAATTTATTGAAATTATAAGAAATTTTACCAATCGTATAAATTGCATTCCAAGTATATGTTCTACCTTCATCCATCGAAATCGATAAATTTAAGCGACCTTGGAAAAATAATGTGGGTGAGACACATCGAGCTCTCAGTGATGATCGGACTTCTCCAGCTGTAACAGGGGCATTACGATCATCTCCCCACTAAATACCAGATGATAATGAAGATGGTATAATAAAATGCTCAAACTTTGCACAACAACTTTCTCACTTGATTGAAACATGGACCAGTAATATTCACCTCACTACCACCTAACATGTTTCCAAATAGTGGCCACATATGCAATTCTCCCGACGTCGCACCTTCCATACAACCACCAGGTTGAATCCATTCATCCACACGGAAGATATATCTCCCTGGAAAATTGACGTTCGAACCTTCGGCGACACTTTTGGTGAATCTGCTACGAGACCATGGTTCCATTGGTACCCATAACGTACCGTTTCCTCGATTGAAGCCGATCTGAAACATTTTGTATTTCTTCAATGCACTTCGCTAAATACTAACTAAAGCTTCTTTCTTTCCTTTTGTGCCTGTCCGAAAATTAGCGCCAAATGTTGGTGCTGAATCCCAAACAATCTTTTCGTAATTAAAGATGGCAAATGTCATGTTACTATCGGTGGCCAGAACGATTTGGAATGTATTACGCTAAAGAAATCAAGTTTTATTTTTAAGTGTTTTTTTCTAGTCTAACTGGTCGTTGATTGAATGGGAGATCTGAATCGATTCCATCAAATGTGATGTTACCATAAGTTGCAATAACGGCATGACTCGCTACAAATTCTTCCGCACTAGCAACAGATTTACGAATATGAGATTGTACCATATTTAGGAAAGTTATCGAATAGTTATATCTGACACGAGACTCTTCATCATATCCTTTGAATAGATCCATCCGAGATATATTCCTTCAAATTTTCCAATAATTTATTCCATCCAATAATAAACTAACCTATAAAGTACTCGACCTTTGTCTTCGTTAATAGCAATAGGATCGTTGGATGCACCAGGATACTCTCGGTCATTTGCCAAATCGATGGGCATATAAAATGCAGTAAGAAATATGGGATCATCTTGTGCAGGGTATTTCGGCGCAGGCCATGTATGAGTTTTAAACATTTTAATTTCTTTTTGGAATCCCATTATTCCACTGTTACCGATCCAAGTATAATTAAAACGATGTCCCATGAATGTAACATTGAACGGCAATTTGAATTTAGGAGAACCACCATTTCTGTCCAATGTCGTCTCCAAATCTCCGTAGCCTTTCCCGTAGGGATACAACGTTCTGGCCCAAGGAACCTCTAAAGAGAGAATGAAAGAAATTGTCAAACAGAAATTAAATTTTCTAAACTTTGAGATTGGATTAAAGAATTCCATGAAGCAATCAGTGCAAGTAAGAACAGGGAGTAATTGATTGAAATCATTGGATCATTTAGAATTTTCAAAAAAAAACAAACAAAAAACTATCAGTATGTTCCCTATTATTTACTCTGCCTATAAATTCTTTCTATCTTTCCTAATTCACTTAATAAATAAAATTGTTCGATGACTGATTTTTTATTTACTTTACGTTTAAAAAGAGTAAACATGAGTACACCGACTCTTCGACACCCAACTTTTACAACTGTTTGAGTATGATAAATGTTTATGAATTCCTGATAATATGGTTTTCAATTGACATATAAAATAATTATTATTCAAATTTCCATCATCGTTAGATCAGATCGGAAAAATAATGGACAGGAAGTGTTTTGGAGACGGGACGAAACAACTATGATTTTTTCCCATAATTTTAAAGATTTGATGGTTCTTTCCTAAAAATCATGGTTTTTAGTTCATAGTCTAAATGAGTAGCTTGTCCTCTTTGGAAATTGGAGAGAAGATGTTATCTCGAAATTTTTTTCCATCTTATCAATTTCAGCCAAAGAAGAACACGAGAGAACTGACGTCATTAAAATCAATTAAGAAAGTTCAATGTGAATTTGAGTCATGTGAATTCGAGTGTGATGACGAGAAGGAATTGTCTATTCATGTAATGTCCTTCCATCTCAATATTGACAAGAGTCGAATTCCAAAATTGAATGAATCAAAAGAAGATATTGAGAAATGGATTGAAGAAAGAAAGAAGAATTTCCCTACAAGAAAAAGACAAGAAAGAAAACAGTGCACAACATTTGCACAGTATCAGATAAATACAAATCCGTTAACACAATTCTTATCAAATTATTCCGATGAAGAAGAAGAAGAAGAAGAAAAAGATGAAGATGATTTATTTAATAAAGAAATTAAAGAGAAAATAAAAGAAGAAAAAGAAGAAGGAGAAATATCATTTTCTGATGAAGAAGAAAAATTAAAAGAAAATAAAAAATTGAGAAAAGAAGAAGAAATAAAAAAGGAAGAAAGTGAAAGTTTATTTAAATTTGAAGAAATCGATTCACACGGTCTACTCAAATTAATTGGAAATGAAAGGAAAGCAAATTATTTGAGAAAGAAATCATTTTCTGATATTAAACGATTTTCTTCTTTCGCCGATGTTGATCTGATAGGAAACCATCGAAATAAACCTTCCATTATCGAGATGGTGTTAGCACCAGAAATTAGAAAAGAAAGAAATCAACTACTACAAATAATTCATCATCTCGTTACTAATAATTTTGTAAAAAAAACTTTATAAATTTTTTATATAAAAAAAATCCTTTTCGTTTTTTAAACTTTCTTATAAATTTTTCCTGTACAGATTTCTTCTTTTTACTTTTCAAAGAGAATGATCGAATTCCAATTAATCCTTCTCGTAATAATTCTACTAATATCTCTCGTGGTGATTGGTTTGATCAGTGTGAATTTCTTCAACATATTCTTCCTACGAGTAGATCATAAAAGTCGACATCATGGTGGTGAGATTGTTGCACAAATATTGAAAGTTTCCATTTTATAAAAATCTCCATACAATTTATTAGAACAATTAAGAATCATAATGTCCATCATATTTTCACGTTACCTGGTGGTCATATTTCTCCGATTATTGTGGCGGCGGAAAAATTGAATATAAAAATCATCGACACCAGACATGAAGCGACGGCGGTTTTTGCTGCTGATGCAATGGCACGATTAAATCAAAATATTGGAGTAGCTTGTGTTACAGCTGGTCCTGGATTTACTAATACGATTACTGCATTGAAAAATGCACAAATGGCAGAATCGCCCATTTTGGTGATAACAGGAGCCGCTGCCACTCTATTGAAAGGACGAGGTTCTTTACAAGATATTGAACAATTGAATTTATGTCGATCGGCATGTAAGGATTGTTTTACTATTAATTCTATTAGAAACATTCCTCATGTTATTGAGAATGGTATTCGAGTTGCTCGATCTGGTAGACCGGGACCAGTAGTGATAGAAATACCGATCGATTTATTATATGAAATTTCCATAATCACCAAAGAATTGGGTGGTGAGAAATTGAAGAAAAAATCCATTTTTTCAACTATCAAAAACTTGTATTTGGATTATTATATTTTCAAAGTTTTCGCCGGAGCATTCGATGTGGATGTGACCGGACGGATGCCATTATCCATCGATATTCCATCACATAAATCAAAAGATGGTTCTAATTTTTTTCTGAAATTTTTGAATATTTTCTTAATTATTTTTCTTACAATTCTGTTAGTAAAATTAATCGATTCACTTTTACAGTCGTCGAAGAAACCTGTGTTAATTATCGGAAGTCAGATTATGCAAAATGTTGACGTACAACTTTTACGTGGAACTTTGGAAGTTCTTTTTTTTTTGAAAATTGTTGAAAAAAACAAATTTTTTAAAATTCAACTAGAAATTGGGCATTCCTTGTTTTCTCAGTGGAATGGCAAGAGGATTACTTCATTCATCTTCCAAGATTCTTATGAAATTTGAGAGATCGAAAGTTTTGAAAGAGGCTGATGTGATCGTTCTGTTAGGAACTGTGTGTGATTTCCGATTAAAATACGGAAGAGTCTTCTCGAAGAAATCGAAAATTATTTCCATAAATAAAGATCGTGAACAATTATTACAAGTTAGATTAAGAGAAAGAAAAAAAATTAAGACTTATAATTGAAGAATTCTGATATGTTTTGGAAACCGTTTTATTCAGTAATTGCTGATTCTGGTAAATTACTCATAGATCTCCAATCGTATGGAGAAAAATTGACAATTGACAAGAATTGGATGAATTATCTAACTGAATTACAAAGGGAAAAGAAAGAGAATATTCAGTTAATTTTCTTTAATGGAAAATTTCAGAAATTTTTTTATTTTTCAAATTTAAATTAGAAAAAAAATTGATAAGAAATCGGAGAAATATACAAATCCTTTATTTCTTCTTAATCGATTGGAGGATCATATTGACGAGGAGACTATTCTGATTGTTGATGGTGGTGATTTTGTTGCATCTGCTTCTTATATCGTTAAACCGAAAAGTCCGTTACATTGGCTGGATCCAGGACCGTTTGGTACTTTGGGTTGTGGAGCTGGATTTGCTTTGGGTTTTCAAAAATTTTACATTTAATAAAAAAAATTTTAATTTTTTGAAAATATAAGGAGCTAAATTGGCTAAACCAGATTGTAAGGTAGTTGTGATTTATGGTGATGGTTCTTATGGATATTCTCTGATGGAATTCGATACATTCGCGAAATTCTCTTTGCCGATTATGGCGGTGATTGGCAATGACGCTTGTTGGACACAGATAGCGAGAGAACAAGTTCCTATGTTGGGATCAGATATTGGTTGTCGATTGGAATATCGAAACTATGAGAAAATTACAAAGGAGATTGACGAATATAAAATTTTCGGTACGATAATTACGAAAAATGAGGAAGTGGAAGAGAAGTTGTTGGAGTCGTTTGGAAAGTGGAAAGATCGTCGAAGTGCAATAATTAATGTGCTGATAGATAAAAGTGATTTTCGAGATGGAAGTGTTTCAGTCTAAATTTGAAATAAGATAAATTTTGATTGAATTAAGAAAAATTGATTTCTAATTGTTTTTTTCTATTCAATTTTATTTCATATTTCTCCTCCTCTTATTTTCAATTTGAACGACTTAATTTTTTCTTTCCTTTCCTTGGTGATTCATTATAAGAATTTGAATAAAAATTGAAATGTTTGGAACAATTTAATGTAAAAATTTGATGAGTATTACTAATAAAAAACTTTGTCAACTCAATTGGCAAATTCATGGAAAAAGAGGTGTTAGTACAGTGGATAGTGTGGTGTCGTTGGGTTCGGTCGATTTAGCCGGATCAAGTACAGCATGTATGAAAGAGTTCGGTTATTATTGCGCCGCTCGTAAGAACAAATTTAAACCACACATTGTCGATTGTTTCACTAGTACGGCTTATGCGAAAGAACCAAATCATTTCTTAGAGAAAGTGGCACCATTCAATTTGGGGGAGAAGAGTTTCACAAACCAATCCAGATCACAACAATTTATTTCATCTCAAATACTTAAGAGTCGACCACCTACTACCAATCGTCAAGTACGATCGGCACATGTCATGAATAATCTATTGAAACCGGTTATCAAACCGAAAGTGGAAGAAGAAGATGATTTTCATACAGTTCGATCGTTGTCGGTGAGTTCATGTAAATCCGTCGATTCATTGGCCATATCATTCGAGCAGAATAGAACAACGAAAAAAGGACGTTCTGCTAAAGCTTTAGGTCGTTTCGGACATGCAACACCATCTGATAATAATAGTTATTGTCTTGACGAATTTCGAGAGGTGTTGCACATTTTAGATGAACAAGAAGTTCGTCGAACAGCCTCCACTCATCGAGTGAAGAATTGTGAGATGAGTAAGGAGAATGTTTCATTGACAAATTATTCGGATTCGAATGAGCAACAAATTTGTACGAATGATATAATCGAATTTAATGGAACGAAAACTATCCCGAATGATATGTCGACATTGATGAGTAACGGCTTATCTAAAATGAATTTAGGTGATCGATTACGAGATTATTTGAAGAAACCAATTAATCGAGCTACCCTTGGTCCCTTAAATAAAAGTATTTCTGATATCAAAAACTTCTTCCGTGTTAGAGATCGAATGAACGATATTACCATGACACCACAAGGAACAACAACAACACTAACTCCGATCATACAAACGCCAACACAAGTAACGACTTTACCGGAGAATAAATCCTCGACTAAATTACATTCGTCTTATGTCGATTTGAAATCAGAAAAGAAACCGGTACTGACACCAAATGATATCGAATCAGCTTCATCTCTTTTCAAACAACAATTGGAAAAGGATGTGAACAACATTCCTCAAGTAACGGCTTGTAGAGACGCTTCAACCAATGTCGGCACTCATCGACGACATAGTCATCGTTACTTCTCTTCTTTCCGAAGACATTCAAGTTCGTCGAAGAAACGACAGCACCATAATTGTCATTCTAGTGATAATAATCGTCGTCATCGTCATCGTCATCGTCGTCGACGAGTTCATCATCGTCACGATTGATAGATAATCGTCGAAGTGAATAAGTTTCCGTCATTGCTAAAATCTTTCTCTTCCCTTTTAATTAAGACAAATTACTTCCATGGAATAAATTTTTTTTATATTTTCTCCTTTCTCAAATCTTCCCAATAAATAAATTTTTTTGTTTATTTCATATCTCTTCCCTACCATCAATTGGATGATAAGCAAATTTAAAGAGAAAATTTAAGTGGAAAACGGATGTTAAATTAACTGATAGAATTCGATGAAATGAAGATAAGAGATATTCTTAGCTCTTCTCTTCTGCTCTTAGAATTCTTCTTCTTTAAAATTCAATTTGTCTATTTTCATTCTTCTCAACAATATTCTCCATCTCACTTTCATTTGACATTAGACGAAATGAACCTTCTAAAAGAAATCATAAAAATCGTTCTTTCGCATCAAATGCTTCTGATTATGTAAGATGAATTTCATTTTTCTTTTCTTGATACCTCAACTCACACCCGTTTTTTTCTTTACGCCTAAATATATATTTTCTTCAAGAGAAATTCTTTATAGAACATTCTTTCATTCCAAATTTCCTTTTTTTTTTCAGTAATACAATTCTCAATAAAAATGGCTTCTTCACCAACAATTACTCTGGGACATTGTCTATCTACCATGAATTTAACCATGACCATTCTTACCGCCTTGGATTACAAGTTGTACGGTTACTATTATAATCTTCACATCTTTCATGTTATTTGTTTAGTTGATGACGCTAAACGGAGAAATCGATGTCCTACAACAACCGACGGTATGTTGTGTTGGGAGGAGGCGAGGGCAGGAATTGAAATTCGAGGTAAATGTCCCAAAACTATGATGAAGTCAGTAGAAGACGGTTACTCCTTTCGCATTTGTAACGAAGGAGGTGATTGGATGCGAATTAACAAGAAGAATTCAGTACTACTCTATAACTTGCCAAATGATACCAGAATTGCAAGTTCCATTCAAGATCTAGTAGGAGGATTTACCAATTACACTCCTTGTATCTACCATAGTGATTATAACCAGCGGAGTAATATGACTTATGAAGTTCAATATTTCTATTTTATATTTTTAAAATAAATATATTTTTCTTCAGAGTCTAAAATCGGCAGCATCAACTTTGAAATGGATAGAAGTGTCTGGATTAATCATTTCCTCAATCAGTTTGATTATTGCCATTATTATATTCCGATCAAATCGACAATTACAATGTGATCGAACTCGTATTCATCTTAACTTATTCACGGCAACATTATGTTATTCCATATTGCGATTAGCACGTTCCTTTTCCTTACACAATGCCGGTATGATGTTAGAGAGAAAAAGTAATTCATCAATTATTCAAGTTGGGAAAGACAGTAGTTTGAGGAAATCAAATTATTTAGAAGAGAGTGGACCTCTATATTTTATGGTTTCTTCACCATTTTCGTTATCTTATCTAATCGTCTAATAATAGCCAGTTATTTGTCATTTGTCAGTAACCGCAGTCAACTATTTTATTTCCACCAAATTCTCATGGTTGTTATGTGAAGGAATTTATTTGAATAATGTACTCGCTGTGTCAGTCTTTCGATCTGGTTGTTACAATTTAAGATGGTTCTATTTTATAGGATGGGGTTCGTTTTTCTTATATTCTCAATTCTCCATCTCTTCCTCAAGGCATTCCATTAGTTTTCGTTATTATCTGGGTGGTTACTATGACGATTTATCATCAGACAAGTAGTACGTTGGAAATTAATTAATTCCAATTTAATTAATGACATTAGTCTTATTAGATGTTGGCACTTCTATGACGATTTGGATGTTTATTGGATACTGGAAGGTCCCCGACTATTAATGTTATTGGTTAGTGGAGGACATATTTGAATAAATTATAATTATTTCCATTAGCTCAACATCGTATTTCTCTTCACAATCATTCAAGTTTTAATCACCAAATTGAAAATGAACGAAAATGATAATTTGTTAGTGCAAGATGATGTGAAACGTAATAACAGTTTCAAAAATGTTTTAGCTTTCCGGTTAAAATTTTCAAATTTATAATTAATATAATTGAACGATACAATTCTTTAGTAAATCAGTAAAAGCGGCAATTTTATTGATACCGTTATTGGGATTGACACACATTCAACATTTGATTCCTTATCAACCGAAACAAATTCAAAATTTCGTCATTTATCGTTCATTCGTTGAATTCTTTCAAGCTTACCAAGGATTCTTTTTAGCACTACTCTATTGTTTCTTGAATTATGAAGTTAAAATTCTTGTTCTTCCTAAATCAATTTTTCTTCAATTGCTTCAGGTGAGAATGGTCTTAAGGAGACGAGTGAAAATGTGTTTATCAAGAATGCCTTGCGAGAAGAAGAATACTTGGCTGAATGGTCTCAAATTGAAAAGTAGCGCCTACATGTCGACAAATGTTACATCTCATAATATCAGTAATTCAGGTTTCTCTTCTACCGCCCATAGTCGTGTTAGTAGATGAATTTTGATAAACTCTCATAAAATCTCCTGAGAAAAGATGACGCCATTCGCTTTCGCTAAAAGACATTTAAGTTTCAATAGTTGGTCTTCTTCGAAAGTGGATAGAAAGTCCCAAAATCCACATCCGATATCTGAGAATAAACATCGACTGAAATGGTGTCATAATATTAGATGTTGTTCATCAAATAATGCATCGTTCGATGATGATGACGATGTCGGAGGTAATAAGGAATATAGCGATTATGTGATCAAGGAAGAAAGTGAGAAAAGGATCCGATCGATTAGTAAACTTTTTCCAACGAGTGACGATTTAGAGACGAAATCCGAAATTTTGCCTAATACGGCTTTATTGAAAAAATTTACCGTTTCTTCCTCAAGTATTCCCATTTGGTAAGTCATCTCAAAACTGAACTTATCCGTGCTATAAAAAACTAATCACTTAACACCTTAACAAAAAAAGAATTCTTTGTTTCTTGATTGAATTGTTGCATGAACTGTTGAAATTGAGACTACTGAGAAAGAATGAGAGAGAAAAGGTATATTTATAGAAAATTCTAAAACTATTTTTTATTTTTAGATCATGAAATTTTTTTGGTTGATCAAAACAAATTCGAATAATAAACAAAACGACTATCCAAATGAAGAGTATTGTCGAAGGAAAGTGTCAAAACGCAAATTTTTACTACTCGACAGTGACATTCGACCAGACAGTGTGGAATTAATTGAATGAATTGAAAATTCTTCTTAAATAAAATTGTTTCATTAAAAATGTTTGTGGAGTAGGAAAAGTTCAAGTTAAGGATTGAATAATAAGGATCAAAAAATTTCCATATTATTATCCTTCTGATGATTTCTACAAGTTTTTTGTTAGTGTTTTTTTTGTTGTTAGATTTCAAAATATGTTATCTTTATTTTGAATAATAATTTTCGTATTGAAATTCTTATAATAAAATGTTTGAAAAATGTTGATGAAATGAAAAAGAAGAAGTTTCTGAAATTGAACATTGATTACATTGTTCATTGGAAAAAAGGATCTCATAATGTCAATTATGGACAGGAATGAGGTGAAAGCGAAAGATGATGATGATGAAAATGATGATGATTATATGCCATCAACTATCGCATCATATGAATTGGAGATGAGTAAGAATTAGCTTAAAAAAATAAATAGAGATATTGATAATGTGTGTTGATAACATTCATAACGATGACAATAATTATGATATCACAAATTGATCATATGACGGAGATAAGTTAGCAACCGAATTATTGCTGGTGCAAAATGAATGAATAGAATTCGAAAGTGTTATAAATAAAAGAAAATCATCTCCTGCATCATTGACCATTGCTAATCTCAGAATTATTTAAAATACTGCAAATAGAGATATGCAAAAAAGAAGTAATTGATCAACATAATAAGGGAAAGAATGTGTGTTTGTTTTTTTTTGAAAAAAGAAGGAGGAGATTGATGATTAAAAATTTCAATTAGAATAATGTATACAATAAAATATCTTTTCATATTTCTGTTGATTCGTGTTTGCGAATTAGAAAAAAAATAGTTTGTTTTTTAACGAAAATAAAAATCGTTGAAAATCCCAGAAGAGAAATAACAAAATCGTAAAGGAAAGGAAACGAGAAAGAAAGACGATGAAATGTCGAAATATAAATTGAATGTTCCAGAGAGCTGTGAACCGGCATTGGAAGTAATTGTTGTTGTTTTTGTTGTTGACTTGTCTAATCAATATTATTTATCAACTGAGCATAATTTAACATTTCCACAAACATTTCATCTTACGAATAATTGACGAGTAAGTAGAGTGCGGAGATGGAGAGAATGACGGAAATTATTGAATTATTCATTTGGATATTGGCAGTGTTTGGTGAACCGTCGGTAATTCTCGCATCATTATTCATATTCGTCTCTTTCAATTGTTGCGAATCAGCTTTCTCTTTCTTAACGAAAATCTCATCGCCAATATCGATATCATCCGCTTGTGTTGTGGACCAATTATTCTTTTCACTTGTCGTCGTCGGTTCCTCAGTGTTCTCACACAATTGTTCACACGAATTAATCATGTCCCATTTCTTATCCTCTTCTTTCGTTTTCCATTCCTCGTCTATACAAGGCGATTTTTTCACATTGAAATAACTAAATTTCAATCCAACGGCAATACTTCCCATCTCACATGTTGTATCAACACGCGGTGTCACTTCCAACACACTCGCCAACATCATAAAATCACAGGAACATTTATTCTTTTCCTTTTTGAGTGTAACATCCGGATTATTTCTCAACATATTCAACGCACAAGTAGGAATTTCAGCTAAACACAAAAAATTAAAAATTTAAATTTTCGAAAAAATTAAATTGAACCTGGAGTTTGTCGGAGATCGATCTTCTTAAATTCGTTGTTGACACTACAAAATGCATTCTCGCTAATACGTTGAAGGAATTTCTCGTCGAGTAAAAGTTCCACTTTACCTGATGGTGAGAAATCGAGTCGTTTCAAATGAGTAATTCGATTATTGAACAATTGAAGGGTTTTGAGATTATTCAAATTTTTGAATAATTCTCTCGGAAGTGAAGTGATTCCATTTCCTTCTATTACCAAATTCCTCACATTTCTCGTTCTATTGAATGCACCACTCTTCAATTTCATCAAATATCGATTGTTCTTCAATAACAATTTCTCAATATTCTTCCCAACAATTGCCGAATCACCCAATGATCTGATCCCTGTATCTTCGATGACTAATCGTCGAACTTTATCGGGGAAATTGAAATTTTCAAATTGTCCTTTCTTTAAATTAATATATACTCGATTTAACGAGGGAGCGTTATCTAAGAATTTTTGAATTGATTTTGAATTACCTCCATTGAAAGTGACTCGTGTAGTATGAGGACATGCTTCCGAATCCACTTCGTCCACATTAATATCATAAAGTTCCAACAATCGAACATTTGAACAGAAATATTTGGGTAATGTTTTCATTTGACTAATGTTGACATTGACGGACACCATTCCACGTAAAGAATCAGGATGGAGTGAATTGATAGTCAGATTATAAATAACACGATATTCATCACCGTCATTAAATAACGGTTCAACATCGACAGGTGTTTTAGAAACGATTTGGATGAATCCGTTGAAATTGTTGAGTTTAAGGAAGTCCTGAAAGTGATCCGTTTGCACTACGGAATAATCACATCTCATAATACTCGAAGCTCCACATTGACATGACGGATAGCAGTCTTGCGGCCTCACTGCACCAGAAACATAAATAAATAATGTTCCTAATGAAAATATTATTTGATGGAAAAAATTCATTTCTAAGAGGAGAAACAATGAAAAAGTGTAAATTTATGTTCAATAAAATCGAAATGACTGTTCGAATTGAATGTGCAGTAACTTTGCATCATGTCTGCACATCAGGTCAAAAGTGAAAAATCTGCTACTATTTACAAATTCGATTTGGAAAGTTACGTGATGGTGATCGGACTTAACCAACTCAAATTTCATTTACTGATAACATAACTGATGATGGATTTAATCACTCATCATCATCACATCGAGCGGCAATCGGAATTTTTGCGTAAACTCTCAAATTATTCTAGTAGAAAATGATGATTAAGTTCGATCGAACATCGATGTCGATGAAAATAATGAGGAGTAGATAGTTGAAATGTGTTTGTAAAAAAAATCTCATTAGACCAACGACTTGCGACTTAATCAAAATAAGAAAGTTGTGAATTAAACTGGAAAAGAAAACGAAAACGATACCTTACGTTATCTAATGAGCAATCAAAAAAGTTAGACGCATAGGATGATTAGAAGGTCAAAGAACCAAAGTAGTTTTTTTTTGAATGAAATGGAAAGTAATCTCTCCGGTCTGTACGAGGTCGAAGGGAATGAGGAAGACGATGAACAGAAGTAGATTGTTACTTTTAATTGAAAGAGTAGGAACGTCTTTAAATACATTTTGTTTCATCATCGATAGCGAACTTGCTGAACTCAACATAACACTAATTATTAGTAATACGATAAATAATGAGAAATAAATCATTTACATCGTATGATAGGATGAGATGGAGGAGAATGATTCATTTTTGAAAAAATAATTACTTCATTATTTCTAGTGAGGTCGAATTTGATAAATGATTATGATTAGACCGTTGCATTTTATCTACATACAACTACTTGTTTAGTACTGGTATAGCGGAGGTAGGGGAAGATGTTGTGAATAGTACGGGTTACACATAGCCAACTTGTTCCCAGTTCTCATTTTACAAAAAACTTTTCAAAAAGAAAATGTAGATTGCGATTGAACAATTATTATAATATGAAAGACTGATAGCAGTTTGATACATGTCTTTCGTCGATATTTCGAGATATAAACCTTATCATTATACAACAGGAGAAAGTGGAACTTTGTGCCATGCTTAATGATTATCAATGAAGATGTCTTATATGAGAAAAATGTCGTTATTTATTGGTCGTGCTTTATAAGAGGAGAACATATATTGTATGACTATCAGTACAAAGTTTCATGATATGTGAATTATGAAAAAAAAAAAGTGTTTTCTATTTATTCTTCCAAAAAAGAAATTTAGATGAATTACAATCATTTTTATCAATAAAAATCATCCATCAAATGTTTACTAATTTAATATGTCAACTTAATTATTTAGATGGAAAAGTTGAATGGCGTTGGAAGGAGAATGAAAATTTTTGATATGGCGTCATTTAAATTCGTTAAAACAAGATAAATTGCTAGTTACTTTTCATTCACAATGTGCGAATTATATCACATATCATTGAATAACATTTAATTGATCGTTACGCTTGTTCTACTTAGCAATTGTTTACGACGAGCGAAATGTTCATTTCATATACAACAATTTGTATATGGCCTTCTCGTCGATCGAATGATTCCATCAACAGTGCGGTCGACGATACGGTTACGGATGTCGTTTCAACACTAACCATCTTGCTTCACGCAACTGAAATGAATTAAACATGCCCCGAAACGCGAATATTTAAGGGGGAAGAATTTCCATACGGAAAATATGATTTGGAAAGGTAATGAGAAAAGATGAATAATCTACTTCACTTTTCGGTGTTTCTACAAAAAATTTTCTTTCTCGTCTATCGTGGGGAGAGAGTGTGAAAATGAAGTAGAACAATATGTACTTCAACCTTCAACTGAATTTTATTAATGTGGAAAAATTGATAAGTTTCAATTCTTCTCCATTATATCGACATTATGTAACATATCGAACATATATTGATCTTTTATTTATTTCTTCTAATGTTTTCCTTTTTCTTCTTCCTATTAATACGCACTTCCTCCAGTTCAATTTGCCACCGAACTATTATACCAGAAATAGACGAAGAACTAAATAACATCGTATACTGGAAATATGACCATATTTCATGATGGTGCATAGGAGAATGAATTAGGATAAAATAGAGAAAATAATTGAAAATAATCATTTAATGAAATGAATTTATAATTATCATATCGATCATGATGATGATGATGATAATTGATGAAAGTATTATTGTTGGAAAATATCATTCTTGTATGTAACAGTCAATATGTTACAACAATGAGAACCAGAAAAAAAGAGGAATAATATTATTTGTGTGTAAAGAATGAAGTTAATCTCACAACGATATTTCTACTATGTCTTCTCAATTGTTTTGTCTTGCAATAACAACAGGAACTGATTAGATATTCATTTGGTTATGTCATTCTCCTTTTTCTAATCGGGACTTCCTTCTTTTTCAAATTTCTTCCAATAACATATTTTTCAATTGATCAAGCGACGATAGGAAGTATTAAAGAAAAGACAGAACGAGAGGTGCGGAAAAAATAATAAGAATCTAGAACAACCTTAGCGACTTATCCTTAATCTATTTCTGAAAAATTTGCATTCATATTTTTGCTCGTTGCAAATATGTTTTCCTGTTACCAAGGACATGGTTACTGGGAGTAACAGATGATATAATAATCCTCTTCATCAGGTTTATTCGGGGGAAAAGCGCCAATTTAATGCAGAATGTGTAAACACAAGTTTGTGGTGAATTGAAGAACTCCAAAATAATTCAGTTGAACGCAGAATTATGGGGAAAAATGAAATTGAAATGTTTACTCAATTATTCAAACGATATCAAACATCAATGTCTGTCTGTTCACCTTTGCCACCAGACGTCATGTTGACACTGGAAGGGACGAAACATTCACTTCCTTTTTTTCTCCTTCATCTCATTTATACAACTGATGATTCTCTCCCTTTAGTCTAAATAGTCTCGATGATTAAGGAAGTAGATATAGTATTTACCATTTACTATGGTAACTTAGCAATATGATAGTCAATTGAGCCAACATTAGACTGAAAAAAGTCATATTTCGATGAACGCGTTCCAACCTTCATTTCTTCCCACATCATCAATAAAAGAAGTAACTTCACTCCAAATATTTCCACATAACATAATTTTGGTGGGAGAAAATGGAGGTGAGAAAATTATTCTGTTGAGTCGATTGTGGTTGCTAATTTCTTTCCCATTAAAACACTCAGTTTGGGAAATGGAATTCATGGTATTTTTTATTGGGAAAAATTTTCCTTTCACTTCTTTCATTCCTGTTATGGTAGTGGAGTAGAAAAGACAATGAAATTATTGAGACGATTAAAAAATGTAGAAATAGTAGAATTGATGAAAAAGAAAAGTATTTCCTTGTCTTTCTTCTTTGATTTGACGTTGTTTGTCCCATAATTATCCTGATAGAATAGGGAAGTGAATAACGTTTCGGTCAGCGGAAATCGTGTTCAATTGAAAATAATATTGAATCGCTTCCGATAATTAATGAAGAAGTGATGTGATCTTAATTAATATTTTATATTTGATACACGCAAAATTCTCCACTTCCATCGATTATTCCAATAAATCGATAAACCGAATGAGAAAAAAATTTTTGAAAATGTAAAATTTTTTTATAAAAAAAATCAGAAAAATTGTTTGATTAAAATCGATAATTGACTTTTTATGAAAATCAATATAATTTTTTACCTATTACTTTTCACTAAATAACAATGGAAACTGGTAAAAGATGAAGAAGTACATGAAAAAGAAAAAAAATGAAGTTTTTTTTGTAGTAAAATTTGTCGCGTAATTTATCGATGAGATTACAAAGATATTAAAGATGAAGATGTTGATTCGATTAAGCCCTGGTTTTTTTTTGAATGTGATGCATTTGGCGAATTGTCCGTCGAATTTATCGAATGCAAATTTTTGTTGAAGAAATGAAATTGACGGAAGCGAAAATATAAGTTTTTTGTGGGAAAATTGAATGTTGGGAATATTAGGAAAGAAACGCCTCAACCAACCTTGAACTTAGGCGAATATAGATGAAATTTCGGTCGACAGCAAATTGGTTCGTAATCTTTTCATCATTCAACGAACATTGATTGATACATACACAGATGAGGTATAGGAAATACCTACGTAAGCTTAAACAACATGCTTAAATCCAGTCGACGTTTCAGTACATAGGGACATGCATACATTTTGTGTCCATATAAGAACACATACACAAGTACACCATCACTCCCATAAACAGATACATATGTTTCATAAATTTATATTGAACTAATTCCCAGAGTTAATGGCATATGTTGATTGTGAAATGAATTATGTAAGAAGTTCTGATATTCCTCAAAAGTTATTGTGAGAATCTTTTAAACGGAAACCGCGCTCTACATTATCAGACAATTGATATTGCCACTTACACTCGGTGAAATGGAAATGTGGAAGGATAGAGATGATTTATGAGAAATGCCGTGCATACGGCCATGACTCGTTCTGTGATTCACATACACACATCTGTTGCGTCATTATATGCAACATTTATCTAATATCCTCACATTGGAAATATGTACTCGTTATCTGTGGGAAGTAGATCTGATTCTGAGAGACCTATGTAGCTCTACCAAGAACCATAGGTGGTAGATGAATAATCTTTCCGAATTGATACATTGAAGAAATAGATAGATCGATTTAGTCATAGTAGAATTACATTAATAATGCTTCTTATTATCGTGAGTCATATCAGAACGAATATGAAAGATCTAATATCAACAAGAAAAAGCAATTGAAAATTTCATTTTTTACAAAAAGATGTCGATTAAATTCTTTCTGTTGTTTATCTACATGTAGTCGATGGATAAACAAGAATGTTTCAGAAGATGATGAGCATCGAAGTAAAGGTCGTCCATCAGAAATGTTCCAGAAGTTTCTTCTGAATTTGATTTATTATCTACTCACTTTCCGTCATTGATTTATTGAGAATTTATTAGTTAGAAGAATAATGGGGTTTTCGGTGAACGTTAAGAAATGAAACTTCCTAAAATGAGATGAAGAACAATTCGAAAAAGACTTTTACTTTAAAATAACAATAATATTGTGTAATAACCACTTGAATGTTAAGAGAAGAATGAAAGGAACAAACAGCTTGTTTCATTACAACTGAACCGTTGAAATGTAGAGAAACAGCTGATAATAAGAAGTAACCGTCAAGATTGTTTTATATGAAACAAATAATTTCTTCTTCTCGAAGAAATGGGAAAAGGAGACATGAAAAGAAAGAAATATTTTGACGGAAAATATGAAAAAGGAAAGAAAGACAACTTATCTATTTAAATATATAAACGGAGAAAAGAATATTAGCTAACTAGTTGGAGGGAAATCGTATAACATTCAACTAATTATGAATGCAAATTTATCGACCTTGTTTCAGTTATGTTTGTTATTATTTTGTTGATGGCAGAGTCGTTTCGTTAGATCTCGTTCAACAACCATTCATGCAAATAGTTCGAATGGCTGTTAACGATAATAACTTGTGCAGCTACAAAGAAACTATGAAAAACTTTTTGTATGTTCCCTACTCGACGTTCTACTACATACGTCTACACAGTGTAGATAGCGTTATGTGTTTGACGACAATGAATATGATTATGAGAAGAAACAAATCATTTTCATAAAACAATCTTTTTCTTGTTGGTCGATGATGATCTATTCTTCATTATCCACTATTCGTCCATTTCTTTCGAGTATTCTTGATCACATCACATAAATATTTATTTGACTGAAGAACGTACGATGATGATCGTCCTTTTCCTTTGAGTAGTACTAGGAGAATCGATCATTTCCCATCTGTTCTCAACTGTCCACATTGTTCTCTAATGGAGAAATCACCTTCGGAAAAGGAAACAATGGGAAAAAGGTATTGAGAAGGAACATTGATCGTACACAGACGATGATGGAGAACATGTCACTTAAAATCTCGCACACGAAACTGATTATGGTAATGGGAATGAAGTGGTCAATAATGAATGGGAGAATCGGAAACAAAGACATCGACGAGAGAGTGAGGTATTAAGAGAAAAGTGAAGTAGACGAGAAGCGTTAATCTAACAAAGGATTTCCGGTTACCGTCATCATCACTCGATTAATGCAATATTCGCGTTCACAAATCCCCACGTATGGAGAAGATGTTTCTCGTGAAAAAATAATAAATAAATCTCTCGATTAAAATTTCACGATCTTTCCTCCGATTCACTTAATGTACTTTCTTATAATTGTTAAATCGATACACATCTCTCTCATTACACATGGAAATCATTAATATGAAATTCGATTAGCGCCAATCGACACTTATTGATCGACGTCTTCTTTTGCACACAATCTAATCATAACACCTTAATCATCGCCATTAGCGTGAAAATGTCTGATAGTTGAAGATCAAGAGAAATTATCTTTCTTTTGTTGTGAAACTTTTAATCGGTCCAAATTAATTTGCGTCTACTGAAAATAATTGATTTGTCTTCTTTCGAAAGAAATATTTGAGAAATTATTGGGAACAAATAAAATAAAAAACTAATTTCAATTTATTACTAAAGATACGAAGACGAAGAAAATAAATCAGGAGAACATAATAAAAAGTGGAATCAGATTCCATCACTAGTTGACACATGTCTGGAAAATGGGAAAATTTCTTTCGTCTATTATTGTCCACCACGGAATTAATGGGGATTTGATGAATGTCTTATCATTCTTCAATTCCATTCTCCTTATTATTTGACAGGAAGGAATAATGTGATCAGTTTCAACGTGTCGTGAAAGAATTAGCACTCGTTCTCTCCTCCACAAAACCACAATAATATTGAGCAACGGTGTGAAAATTATCATGACACAATCAAAAAAAATGTTCCATCGTCAATTAATAAGTGATGACGGAAATCGCAGAACTTAATTGATGGAAATATATTTATGAACTATACGAAAGAATTGGAAGAAGATGAAATATGAGAAAAGGAGAATGATGAAGAGATTGTGAAGATAAAGAAAAATAAGATCATATGAATTTGAGATGTTATCTGAATTGAGAGAAATTGTGTTTCATCGAATTGAGAAAAAAGAAAACTGGAAAGAAGTTTATCTGTCGAATGGAATAATGGAATGGAATGGGATTGGAGGTACATTGGAGATTGATATGAATGAGAGGAAATCAGGTAGAATATTTCATTATCAAATAAATGAACAAATATCCATGTGTAGATGGATATTGATCGAAGTTCCCATTCTATGTACTTGGAATAGTTTTGATTGCGATCAAATTTCTATAAACATAATCGTAACAATATTTCTGACGATCTCCATTTTCATGTAAACATTAATTTATCGATGACGATACAGAAGATATCTCACTAACTTTTCTAGTACGAAGTTAGTTTTTTGGAGAACTCAATGAGAAAGGAGACCTTCGTCATCAAATTGATCATGTGAGCCGCTCGGAACAGGACGTATAAAATAGCGTCAATGTCGAGAGCCATCTGTCTGTGATGTCGTTGTGAGAATGCACATGCGATACCCGGTACAATTGATTGCACATTAAATTCTTCTCTTTATTTTTATGATGCTGGTGATAATTTATCTATTTATCTTTAGAGAAATTGAACTTCTCTCTGTCTTCAAGAGATTCAATTGAACAGTGAAGACTTATGGTCTCTCCTCATCTGATCGGTGAATGGACGTTTTAATAATATGTTATTCCATTTCTCTAAATCCCAAATACATCCTGGTCATAATTAAATATATTGCATATTACTGCATCAATGAAATGATGGTAGTTGTAGAAAAAATGCAAATTAGACGAATTGGGAATTCATTGAATCATAATTATTGGCATATTTATGATCATTCCTTTTCTACACATGTCCAGAAAGATTCTCCTAATAATTATGTTGGAAATATTATTTAATTATCTCGTCGGTGGTGAGGGGAGGGGAGAACTGGTAGTTTCCAATTATTGACAAACATATTCAAAATAGAGAATATTATATCGATTCTTTTCTAGTAACAGCTCGATAAGAATAATAATGGTGATATTCCCCGTACCAACTAAATAAAATTGTTGTGGTTGCAGTTGGTGTTTGGGAGCGGTAACGAGTTGAATAGCGCACTATTCTCTTCATCAAGTTCTTTTATCTTTTTTTTTATTGCCACTCTATATATAGTAGACTCCTGCTCGACACAACCATCATTACCGTATGCATTGCTTTTCAATTGATCCTACGGAATAGAGCGGTAGTCATTCTCTCACATACAGGACAATTGTCGTTAGCTGAATGAGCAGCTGATGAGTTCCAATCTTTCATTCAATGCACATCATCAATCTCATCATACGTATTGTCATGATTAAAGTCAAACCATTGAAAAATGGAAATGTGTCGAGAGTAGGCTCGTCCTCCCCATAAATAACAATGAGCTTGTCTTATTGATTTTTTTTAATGAAAATTATAGGTGGTAGAATGAGTTCTAATAAAATTTATGAATGAACGTTAAATCACATAATAGCTAATCATCGAAATAACATGTTTTCTTTAAAAAACTCAAATATTTCAAGTTCAACTCAAAATTATTTACTTTTAAAAATAGATGGAAATTTTACGATTTCTTATTTGCCGATATAATTAAATAACTTTTTTGCCATTAATCTGGTGAATAAGAATTCATTATTTTTCAAACGTATTCATTTAATTCAATTAAATAAGAAATAAAATCAGAATGGAGCAGAATGAAATGAATATTGGTTCTCCTTCTCATGGTTTTGTAATTGTAGTGTTGTTCAAACATCCGTTGTTGATCGATAGCTTCGCGACGATATTGATGCGAAACATGTGAGAAAAGCAAATAAGACGTGCGGCCACCATCGTCGAATCCGTCTCATTACCGATTTCAACAGATTCTAATTAATAAGACAAATAAATAATAAACTTCCACACATATTTACTCTCAAGTTTCTCCATAAAACGAAGCATGATCGACTATTTTACTTTCACAGGAATAACTTACACAAATAACATCTGCACAACTATTATTGATATACATATGGATATCTATCAATCTTGTTAACACTAATCTAATCATCCAACGATGTTGATATAAAAATTATTAGGACATGCGGAATATAAATACAATTTTTCATTTCGAACTCATAGAAACATTTGCCTTCTGAAAATTACTTGAAATAAATAAAATATTTTTGAAATTTTTTTCAGTTGCAAAATATGTCACATTGAATTCTGATACGAAAATTAACTGACTAGTTGGCACACGACGAAATTAGTCAATAGAAATTAACTTTAATTTTTTTACTCCAAAAAAAAAAGAATTTCCTTACTTTCCTCATTATTCGAGAAGTGTTCATTTCGTTACGAAAATGGCCAACTGGACAGCAATTTAATGAATTGGATCACGCGAAGCGGAAAGTTTTCGTTGATAGACGCTTCGTAGTTGCGTGATCTTTCTCAATTGGTTATCGTCACTTTACATAATGAATGAAGAAAATAAGTAATTATATGATATATGAGATATGGTTTTCGTCTTCATCCTAGTTTAAGTTCTTCTGTTCTTTAAGGAAAAGAATAAGAAGAAAGAAGTAGGCGTATAAAAAGATCATAGACTTGATGTTTATCATACCCAGTTGATTGACAATCAATTTCGTTCAATTCATTTTTTTCAAGTAATTTACGTTCGTTACATCAATTTATTTATTAGGAATGTGCTGGATTTTCTTAACTGACTATTTAGGAACAAGCGGGAAAAAACTAACCTTATCTATAAGAGTTACTTGATGTGAAATTATGTAAATTTAGACAATAATTTCCCTTTTCTTTGAAAAAATAGAAAAAGGAACATAGCGAGGTTCTACAAAAGAAATCTGAGTTTTCGATAGCCAATTTGGTTGTTATCTTTGAAGATTTTTCTGTTGAATTATCAAGTCAAACAAATAGCCGTCGGTCATTCTACTTATTCATTCTCGAAGATTATTTCGAGAATTTTTCCCATCGTTCCTATGTCCATTCACCGACACAACTGATAGACAGGGATTATCTCTTCTTTCATTCTGTGTTGTGGACGAATCGAAGAGTCTGCATAACTAATTCTTCTTCCGTTTTTTTTAACACATCTTTTTCTTTTTTCAGTGTGTAGTAAAGGAAAGTCTCCCTGATATCGTATGGGAGACAATGGTATCGAAGCGCGACAATTAAATCGGAAGACGTAAAAGTGAAGATTTCTCGTTCTCGCGAATTAGACTTAGCTTGCTATCTCTAAGCTTGTAAGAAAAGTGACTTAGCTAGACTAGCTTATTTTTAACAAATTATCTTTATAAATTCTCGTTTTATGATAGTGGAAAGAACATAAGGGATTGACATGTTTCCTATCTTCCCATCCCAGTGAAGAATCAGTTAAGAAAACATATAAATGATGGGAATTACTACGGAATATTAATGGATCATATTTCGTCGTTTATTCTGTCTATTTTTCCTGTCTATATATTAAATCGAGAATAAGAAGGGATTTCCAAAAAATATATTTGGCAATCAGGAAAAAAAATTAGTGTCTCTTTGAAACCGATGCAGTATGCAAATTGTTTATTTTTTATGGGAATTGATTGATGTTCATCGATGATTTGATAAGAAATATTATTCAGTCAGTCACATTCTTACATGCAAATCGTCTGATTATCTCAATATGATACGGAGATTACATTATGCAACAATCCGGTCATTTTCACATTGTTACATAATGAGTAGAATATATTTTATGGAAATATGGTTTACCCAAGAGTAAGTTTCGTAATTTAACGGAAGAATGAACGAACGGAAGAACGAATAATTTATCTTGATTAATGAATAAAGATTAAACTTTGATGAGAAACATGAAGATTAAACAAACGACGACGAAAGAAATCCAATTTAACAACAAAGAATTTACAGTGTCGTTCGAAAATCTGGAAAACTTTTCTCACTTTAATGTAGCAGAATGTTGTTAGAAAAAATGGTTGGGTTAGCGTATTAAACGTTCTTCCCCTCTTGATATAGTGTGGATGGAAGAAGTGTGTGAGGAGAACTGTGACGAGAAAACCACTAAAACTTCTAGTTTCTTCGTCGAATGAAGTGATAGTAAGTTGAATAGATCGCAGCATATGAAACGAATGTATATTCTCTCAATTCCCTTACCTCGACTAGACATCGATGTATATACACATACACACATCCATCTAACTACTACTGCGACTACCTTTGTGTGTACCTATAAGTGTTGTTTTAATGGAAACGACATAAACAATGTCCCCAAAAATAATTTACCAATTTCTTTCTGTGATTGTGGGTAGGAAAAGGAGAAGGTATACATAGACATATATCAATACAAAATAATATACATGCGGAAGAGGAATATTAATGATGCAAGAAAAGAAAAACTTGATGGAATTTCTAATTCATCGTAATGTTACAACGGCGATCAATTACATCGTCATCGGTCGATTAGGTCGATGAGACTGACATGTGGGTCGCAATAACACAATCACCAATATACATAAAATATTTCTTCTACATTACAATCATACAATGATTAAATGTTCCGATTTTTCCGAGTTGAAGATAACATCTCCTCTTAATGTACATAAATGAACAAATAATAATTATTGATTCATTGATTAATTGATTAATCAATTCCTCTCACAATTCTTTCATCGTCTTCCCATTTTTTTATGGTTTTTTTCCTTTAAAAACCAAATGTCATTACATCACAATGCAATACAAATATTGGTGACTGCAATAAGTCTAATAGTTCATATGCGAACTCTTCATATGGTACTCGACTAATTTTATGCGAAACGGAAATAGTTCATTTGTATTCTTCAGTTTCACATGGCTACCCGCTTGTCTTCACTCGATGCAATAAACCATCGATGAAATTAGAGGAGATTTATTAAGAAATCTCATTTGAGCATTATCAGAAGAAAGTGTTTAAAAGATAAAAGAGGAAAACAAAATTTTGGGAAAAGTAAATGGAGAAATGGGGTAGTTAAATAGAACGACACACGTCTAGTGTAATAAGTGGCTCATGTTGTACGTGAGAATTGGTAAGGCGATTCGATGACAGGCATAGATAAACTTCCGGTTCTCCTGAATAATACCATCTTCAATCAACGTCTATATTTGTGGAATGTTGAGGTGTTCAATTGAGGAGAAGGAACATGGATCTTTTATTTTCTTCACTCATTATCGGTCACTTAGACATATCAATATATCAATGTATGACTTAATGAGCGGTAATAAATTATAAACAATTTAAGGAAACAACACCAAATAGACGGGACAAGCAGCTGTCAAACTAAATGAATTGTAGTTAAAGAGGACAATACTAAATGGTCGAATAATACCTTCTCACTCACCAATAGTAAGAAATAACTTGAAGTTGGAAATATATCATGATCATTTCACATTTCTCTCTTTAATCATTCACAAATTCATCATTTTACGACTATTACCATCCCAATTAGAGAGAACCGAAATAAATCAATAAGAAAAACCGCACAGATGTTCAAGTAACTTCCCAAAGTAACAAATGATGTCTCATTTCTGTGCATTTAAAATAGATATCACCAATAAAATTTTGAATATAATCTCAAAGTTTGTACGTGTACGGATCGTGAGAAGAAGGAAATTCGGTTTTGAAGGAAGATAAGAACAATTTACTTCAAATGAAAATTACAATTTGACTATAGGTAGTTGAGAAAAGTTGTGAGAGGGGAGGTTCAATCATAAATCATAAAACGACTTATTATCATGAGTAATTATTTCGGGAATTTTTTTTCAAGAAACGTTATCGCTTTTTCCTGTTTAGATTTAAGTTGTTATGAATCTATTAGCTCCAATGTGTTTGTGAATCGGAGAACACGGAGAAGGAGGTGAAACATATAATTATTTAGAATGTGGAACTTTTCCACCCACAATATCTTTCTTTCCTTAATATTTACCATTTCTTTATTGTGAGAAAGTTGAATAAGGAAACTAATCGGAGTGGGAAAGGTGTCGAAAGAAAACTCGTTAGGTAACAATCGCTTTTATTTAGAACTAACTAACAATTTGATTTCGCTAATATTTTCACTTTTTAAAACTAATCAACAAATTCACCATAATATGCAATCAATAATCGTAATTATTGTATTAAACATAATTTATTTGATGATTAAAAAAAGAAGAAATTTATTCAACAATATATCTTTCTTATTAAATTGGAGAGGATTGTATCTAACATACAACTGACCACCACCAATGCACTGCTCCAATTCATCATTAATGTTCGGAATTGATGCATATATTGAATGAACAATAAAAATGTATGTGGAAAGGACTCGTTCATTATTTCCATTCCATCAACAATAAATGAGCAATTCCCTACAGATTGGTTTGACAAGAGAAAGGGACAGACCTCACTTATATAGCCAGCAATTCATAAGCATCCATCTACTGGTCTACATATATTCGTCGCCATAGAACACAATCGACTCGAAGTTGAGTAAATGTTGTTAGGAAAGGAGGAGGAGAATTAGGAGAACATATGACAAAACGAATGATTAACCGAATGGAGAAATGAATTGGACGAATGAGTTAGACGAATGCACAATACTCTTCTTTTCATCATTAATGGTGGTTTCGAGAGGTGGTGGTAACATGGACATATCATAATACAACAGTTTACATGGTTAATCGTAGACAATTAGAAAATAATTGAAACTTATTAAGAAGAATTGAAAAGTATTAACAAACTTTCATTTCATATTATAACATGAAAACGGTTTTTTTCTTCTTCTTTTATTCACTGAAACGGGTCACTGTTTTCTATTGAACAAATTTTTTATTGATTGTGCAATAGTTGCTAATTAAAATTCATTCTACATCATCGATCCACTATCCATTTTCTTCTACGTTCAAATTAACTTCAGTCGATATTCAATTTCTTTTCATTACCCTGATATGTGGCGATCAATTCATATAAATTAACGATTGCTTTTTGCGAGATATATGAATAATAATTTACAAATTTCATTTTCGTGGATATGATAATTTAATGAAAATAGTCTCTCTGAAAATTTTCATTTATTCAGGTCAAGAAGTTCTTTCTAACCATTATTCTTTAGGATGATTGTCAGTCCCCACACTCCCACCCAACACATGTAATAATAGCAAATTGGTGGAGATCGAACTGATCGTAACTGTCCGAATTCATCAAAATTTTCTCTTATTATTCTCCTTTCACAATTATTACAGTTCGTCTACAGTTTGAACAACGGAACATTTAAAATGACATGACATATCTCATATTACTCGAAAGTGTCCACATAAATTCTTTTATAACTTTCTACTATTAGAGATAAGGTAAAAATGAGTTACGATCACAAAAATCAATTTTAATTTTCATTTCGAAAAAAATATTAGAAAATAAATTTAATTTCAAATTCAATCAAGTTTTTAATAAAATTAATTTTCATAATTTTTTTCTATAAATAATTCTAATAAGGAAAATTTTAATTGAATTACATTTTTAATCTAAATATCTAGAAAAGTATCTAATAGAAATATCTATTTGAGTAAATGATAAAAACAAAATTTCTTTTATCTCCTTTTAACTAACGGAATTTCGATGATATCAACTGAAATATAAAGCTGATAATTTTAAGATCCGAATATGAATCGTTCATTACATCATCATGAGATCAGAAAGTTATATTTGCGATACTTTATGGATAAACATCGCCATCAATATCTTCCATCAATATCAGTAATTCCATCTAAATCATCTGATCTCCAATTCGTCAATTCCGGAATGAATCAATTCCGCTCAATATTTTTTGGAGATGTTCCTTCCAATTACAAGAGAGTAACAAATTACCAGAAGTGTATAAGATTATCAGGGAAACATAACGATTTTAATGTGGTGGGCAGAGACACTTATCATCACACATTCTTTGAGATGTTAGGGACGTGGTCATTCGACGATTATCGAGAACAGGAATCAATCGAACAATTTTGGTATTTCCTTCTTGAGGAATGTGAATTAGATCCCAAAAATTTATTTGTTTCATATTTCCAAAAGGAAAATGAAGAAAACTATAAAGAAATCGAATCTCATTTGAAAATTAGAGAAGTTTGGGAAAAACTGAATGTTCATCAAATTGACGGTTATTCGTTCGACGAAAATTTCTGGGAAATGGGATCACATGGACCTTGTGGTCGTTGTACCGAATTATTCTATCGATTTCCTGACGGTACAATTAGAGAATTATTAAACATCGTTTTCATCGATCTAATAAAAGAAGTCGATGGTTCTCTTCGAAAATTAGACAAATTGTTCATCGATACAGGTATTGGATTTGAACGATTAGTTGCTCTTCTTCAAAACCATTCTCATGATAATTATTCGTCGACTTTATTCCAACCGATTTTTTCTCAAATAAGAAATTTTCGAGAAAACAATCTGCCAAATTATGGAGAGAATAATGAGTTGGATATTTATTATCGGATTCTCGCAGATCATACGAGAATGGCAACAATATCAATCAATGATGGTTTGAAACCGTCAAATTCTGGTCGTGGTTCCATTCTCAGGAAATTATTGAATCGTTCTTATAAAATCTCAGCACATCAATTAAAATTACCGAATTCATCTTTAATTCGATTAATTTCCACAGTTATCGATACTTTAAATGACGCCTATCCAGAACTGGAAATTAATCGATGTTCGATAGAAAATGTTGTTGGAACTCAAGAAGAAATTTATCATAAAAAAGTAGGAAAATCAAAGAAACTTATGAAAAAGGTAATTTTCAATCAAAAATCTCAAATTATTTCAGGTGAAAAAATTTTCCATCTCTTCAACGGTTCTTATGGTGAAGATATACCAGAAGATATCTTGTATGAAGAATTAATGAAAAGTAACAAAGATTTCGATTGGAAATCATTCCAATCGTTGAAACGAAAAGAAGAAGAAACTTCTCAAAAAATTCTGAAGAGAAAACTTTTGGAAAATGAAACAAATTTAAAGAAAATGAAAAAATTGATGGAATTGACAAATCATTTGACGGAAACGTGTGACGAAGAGAAATATAAATATAAGATCGACTCTAATGGGAATGTGAACATATCGGAATTATTAGTGAAACTCTTGGAAATAATTGAATTGGATGGAGAAGTTTATCTGATTTTTAATAAAACAAATTTCTATTCAGCTGAAGGTGGACAACCATCAGATATTGGTGAATTAATCAATAAAAATCAATCGATTTCTATCGATAATACTCTTCGGTTATCAAACAAGATTATTCTCCACAAAACTAATCATTCAATTAATCAATTATCGATCAATAATAATTATCTATTGAAAGTGAACGAAAATTATCGAAAAAAATTTTCTATAAATCATTCGGCTACTCATTTACTTCAGTTTGCTCTTCGACAAATCCTCGGAGATGACGTTCGTCAAATCGGTTCTCAAATTTATTCGAATTATTTAAAATTTCATTTTTCTTCACTCAATCGATTGAAGGAGAAGAGTATGAAAGAGATCGAAAACTTTGCAAATGAATTGATTAATAATGAGAAGTTATCGATTATTATAGATAAATGCAAATCAAGTGATTTATCAAAAAATAATGTTGTTCATCTTAGCGATTTTAATTATCCATCAAATATTCGAACCGTCAATTTTGTTGATGAGAAAGGAAATTGTATTTATAGTGAAGCGTGTTGTGGAACTCATGTAGGAAATGTGAAGGAATTAGAGATGTTGAAAATACTCAAATTCTCATCGAACAATTCGGGAATTAATGAGATTTCCGTTATTATAGGGAAGGATAATTATTATAAATCCTCTCAATTAATTGATAGAATAGAAGAAGGATTGGAAGAATTAGAATTATCAAAACTCCTTTCACCATTCGAACGATGGAAGAAGTGTAGCTCAATTTCTTTTCAACTCAAAAATAAATCGATAACGATCGAGAGTGTAATCGATGAAGAGAAGGTCAATTTCAATATTCCACAATTGGAACTAAAGAGATTAGAGGGAAGATTAATGAAGTTGCAACCTTCGAAACATTCAATCAGAAAAGATATTTTGAAGATAATTCAAAAAATTATTGAAGAATCGAAAGAAGATAATTTAACTATCGTTTTCGATTCATTACCATCAACTTTTGATGTTCGATCGTTAAGAAATAAATTGAAGAGAAGTTTTAATAAGAAATCTTTAATAATTTTCGATTCATTCAACAAGAATGGAATCGAATTGAATGATGATGGTCATTGGAATGAATTTGTGGAAAGAAAAAAGAAATTGGATGGTAGAATGATAAATTTATGAATAAAATATTTTTGATTGATTCTATCATTATTTGAACTATTAGATGGTTAAATTGGAATAGCTGAAAGAAAAATTTACCAGATTAAAATATTGAAAGGAAAAAATTATTAAATTGGAATGTTGAAAGAGAATTTAAATGAAAGAAAATAGAAGAAAGTTGAAAAAAAATTTGAAAATTTTGAGGTAATTCTCTTTTGTTGAAGATGAATTGAAATTGACATATAAATGAACAGAAATTGATAAGAATGTGCGCGCATTTAAATTAGAATTATGTTACAAGCAATCGAAGATAGATGGAGGAGAATGACAACAACACAAGGACTACAATCGGCGATGATTATGGATTCGAATTTCCTCCCGATCCGAATGACAAATATGACGAACAGTCAAAGTGTTTCTTATGCGTCCATGTTGCAACAATTGAAGAATCGGATGGATAATATAGTAAGAACGATTGATTCGTCATCGAATCAATTGAAATTATGTCGATTGTGTACTCAGAATAATGAGATAGTCATCGCTCCAGATAAGGACTTCACAATTATTTGTATTTATGCGAATGATGAGATTACACAACCGATGTTCGAGGGTCATGTGAATGTGATGAATGCGAAATTAGATGCAATGTTTTAGCACACAATTTAAATAATACTGATAAATTGATTATATTTCGATAATAAATTATTTTCAATTATATGTCAGTATAAGGACTACGAACTGATTCTAGACTTGGCATTGTAGGTTCAATATTTTTTTGTTTATTATAAATGGAGGAAGCGATATCAATTGGATCGATAGTATCGATGGAATCCATCGATCTATTTCGATGATATTTCTGTTGAATCGGATTATCAATAATATCGACAACATTCGTCTTTAATGGTGGAATTGTGTCAGGAGAATAAGTCGCATATTGTTGTTGTTGTTGATGTCGATTATTTGGTTGTTGTTGTTGGAGGATTGATGTGGTAATATTTTTTGAAGGATTAGCTGTCGTTGTCAATGTAGTGACGACACTTCTTGGTGAAATTTCATCCATCGAATGATGTAATTGTTGTTGTTGTTTCTGTCGAAGATGACGATCGATTGTTAATAATTTGAGTGTTTGCATTTCATCTGATACGGCACGATCATAAATTTGCATTTGCTTCAAATTCTTCACACGAATCATATTGGCGATGAGACAACTAAGAAAATGGATTAGTCCAATCAAGACGAATGTCGATCCAATCGTTGAAATGATGAGTAGTGGTCCAATATCGTTAATTCGTTGACATAAATTTACAAATTGTTCTTCACAAATATCAGGACGTCGATTGGGAATGGAGAGACCATAATCAGTTAAATATAAACATCGACTTCTCATCAAGTCGTTGTTAGAATAGTCGTTGGCGTTCTTCAATTTGCAGGAAGAATTTAACATGAAAAATATAAAGATCGGAATCACTCCAGCTAACGAGATAATAAGCCAAACGAGAATCATCGCATAAACCATAAGAAGGAGGAAAGAGGAGAAAACTTGTCCAATTAATTGTGATTTGAATCCGTTAAATAATCGTTTTCGAATTGCTCCAGTTGATAACCATCCGACGATTAATAACAATATGATCAATCCACTCATTCCACCACCAATTCCGATAATTATCAATTTCATTATTCTCATCCATTCTAATTCATAATCGAGTGAAAAAGAAGAAGATAAAGCAAAAATCGTCTTCGACAATGACACATAAGTACATCCAACAAATAAACCAATTCCAATTCCTGTAATGAAGAAAGCGATGATGGAAGCATGTGGCATTGTGTGCACACAAGAATCCCGATTATGATCCTTCAAAGCTTCTTTCAACATCTTTTCCGATTTCATCTCATTCTCATCCTCCTCATTCCTTATACGTTTCTTCTTCCTCATTCCCCAAATCTAAATTATTATTCTAAATGTCAACTACAAATCCTGAGGAAAACCATCAAGACAAATTACTCATCCTCATCATTCCACTGAAATTATTCCTAATTTTCACATTTCCTAATTGTATTTTTTCAAAAAATTGGCTTTGTCCTTAAATTTCTTGTCATCTTATCATACTCTCAAGGTATTTTTTTATTAAATTGTCAATGTCGATTTTAATCTTATCGCGACCAAGTTCTAGTAGAAATTCTACTTGACATTGAGATTATTCCCATAGGAACAAAACAAATAACCAAACAATTTTTCATTTATTTTATAAGTTTTTCTACAGTTTTACCGATTTACGGTCCATCCAATCATAATTTAACAATTAATTTATATATTATTATTTATTAGAGAAATTTCCGTTCGAGATTGATAACAAAATTTCGATCATTGCCAACGTCGATTAATCGTTGTAATTCGGTAAGAGAATCCCGATCGAATGGTATAGACCATGGATGTCAAATCGGGAGCAAGAAAGAGAGAAAACAGTTTTCAGCTTCCTCTGCGTTATAGAGATCTTCTAATGTAAAAACTACAGAATGACATGATTTGTCTCTTCGTTCCTCCCAACTTGACATCCATTATCTAGACTGTGAGGGAACGTAAGAAAGAATGAAATTTCTGAAATCTTGGAGAAGCATATCGCGAGATAAATCGCAGTATCGAATAGTATGACTAAAGACTGAGCCATTATTAAAATTATTCATGTTGGAGATGTAAGAAACGCGACGACAAAAGAGAATCGGCAGCGACACGAGACCAACTGTTGCGAAAAGCAGAGAACGATTACATCTGTAAAAACACCCAATTAATCTCCTGATAAGGCGATTGTAAGCACGGTCGATCGACAAGAATGAATGTTGAGTGCAGAATATAATAGATCCAGAGAATATAATGGAAGAACCATACTCATAAAAAGCTGCAAACGTAGTTTAACGACATTATTACGAGCATCGGAATTAATAGGAAAAACATTGCTGAGTCGGTTGCCAATGACGACATGCCCAATAGATTAGTAACAGAGATTATAAAAAAATCTGACGAGCCGAGTCTCGACATTATGACAGCGTAGATAATCTAAAGCAAATGACCATCAAGAAATAGAAGATGTAGAGAAATATTTTGTTCCTTTGCACAAGAAATAACCGACCAGAGAAATATCTTTTTTGAGATTTTATCGTCCAATCGCCTTCTTATCTGTCATTCATTTGAATATTGTTCGTTTGAATTTGTCATAACAATTCCTCTTCTTGAGGGGACAATGATATCGCATGAACATTACTAATTACTAACACTTGAAGAAGGAAAGTCAAATCATTCCAGTTTGTGAAATTTCTTCAACTAAAAAAACTCCAAATTATTGATAGATTTTTAAAATAAACTTAAATCTGAAAATTACTATGTTATAGAGCATTTCGTACTCTTTCTAATTATATCAAATTTAGCATCGTAAGTTAAATATTTCTTATAGAAAAGGAAGTTTTAAAAACAAGTTGCAAAATTTCTAGTAAAATTACAACTGCCAGAATACCCACAATCGTTTAGAAGAACAAATGCAGACACTGGGGGGAATATATTTCCTATTCGTATTATATATGGAATGGAATGAGAATATGGAAGATTCAATGGAAGATTGATAAATAATGAATGGAAGTATTTTCTAAAAAATGAATGATATATTATCGAGAATCAAATCCTTAGAAGCGTTCAATGCAAATAACTCCGTTAGAATTTGATGACGTTTATTCCTCTCTGATATGCACTAAAAATGTATATTATCACTTTTATTTAATAGTAACGGACTAATATATCCAAATTAATTAATTTAATTAAAAGACAAAATGAAAATTCTCTTTATTTATACAAATTTCGTTGTTCATCAAATGGTCATTTCATATTCAAAAGAAAACAAAAATTGACATTCAGAATTTAAAAAATTTTTAATTTTAGAAATCCTTTCTTAAAAATTATTCTTTTCATTAAAAATTTGTCATTTAATATAATTTATTAATAATATTTAATTAATATATAATATAATTAATAATTTTTTTAAATCATAATGTCTCTAATTGTTGTGTTCTCCGGAATATGGAAAAGAAGTAAATTATTGCGATCATCTTCATTTTACAGTAATATAATTAGTAAATATGTCAAAAATTATTTGAAATTCCATCAGGATAAAAGATGTAATTTAAAAGTTTAATTAAATTTATTTCCTTCGTTTTTACAAACTGAGGAATTATTAATTGAGATGAGGAAAATGTTTTAGATGCAAACCTCTTAAGTTTAAAAAAGCTTGTTTAAGTAAAAAAATATATACCTACCAATTTGTTTTATATTGTGAAGGGACGGAATATGATAGAGGATATAAGAATAAAAAACGGAATCATAATAGAAAACAATTTGCGTAGTTCAATGCTTAACTATATGGAATAAACATCACTCTATCGCATACGATTTAACATAAACTGATTTTTAAAAATTGAAAGATTCAAAGAAACAAATTAAAAAGTCAATCTTCCTCATTCAATAAATCAGACATTCTTAATAGACAATAAATAGACAAGGAATATAGAAATATCTAGAAATATTATTACCGAATACCTAATAATGTGTACAATTTTTGTGTTTAATTTTACTCGAGGAGAATCGTCAGAGCGAGAGACTGATTTGTTTCTATCAGGATCTTGGCAGAATTTAAGGAACGTACGATTAGGGACAGGAGAAAGAGAGATATTCCTCAAGAGAAAGGGAATTGTGGAAAGGACAACAGTTTTCGTCGGATTTATTGACACTTCCGCCAAGAGAATCTGTGATCTTTCGCGAATTCGAATCAGTTGTCGTGGAGAAGTAGCAAATATGAGAATGTCGTCAGCGTATGCGATTGCTACGGGAATTCGCATGCCGTTAATGTTGTTGTTGTAATAGTATTTTTCAAGTGCTCAATACAGTTAATAAAAATAAATATCGAATTATTATTTCTGACTATAAAAGGAAAGAAAACCTGAAAAAATTTCAATTCAATTATTTCCGTGTCAGTGAGAAGGTTTAATTTTGTTTTATTCTTCTTTAACTATATTTTTTTAATAACAGTGAATGAAGTCACTAACTCTATCAATCACTATCGAATAACGGAAATCTACATAGTAATACCCTTACCATGTCTAATAAGAACATTTCTAGTATTTTTAACAGCCAATGTAAGAAATTGTGAGATTCGAACATTTCCATTTTTTTGCAATTACTCGTTGGCTGCCGGACATTATTAATTATTGCAATTATATATTTTATTAATTTTCTTATCACCAACTAAAATTATTATAAGAAAGTAAATAAGTTGTTATTATAATGTAAAGTAGTATAAAAAGTAAGAATAAAAAGAGCGAATTTTATTAAAAAATCAAATTTTTTTGAGAAGAAATTAAAATTTATGTGGAACAAAGTGAATTATTATCACTGAAATGAAATTTGAAACAATTGTCGTCGAAAGTTGAAAATTGATGGAATATTCATAAAATCTGTTTTTCTCAGGGGATAATTCACATAGAGTTGAAGGATTAGTTGATTAAATTAAGATTTTGATTGCCAATTAGGGAACAATTGAGGGAATGAATTGATTGAGTATTAATAAAATCGTATAATCTCTGGGAATGATACACATACTATTGAACGATTATTTGATTACATTAAGATCTTGATTATCTCTTAGGTAATGGTTGAAGAAATTGCTCTCCATTACCATTTAAAACGTTGTATAATCTCGGGGGATAATACATATAGACTTGAAGGGTTTTTTTGATTAAATTAAGACCTTGATTATCTCTTAGGTAATGGTTGAAGAAACGCCTTCAACCAAAAAACCTTTATTAATCTTAAAATAAAACCCTTATATAATTGTTAACCCTTTAAAAACCCCTCCAAATGTGTCCAAAAAATTTGGACCAGACTTAGTCCAATATTTTTGCCCTTTCCAGATTTGACAATCTTTTAGAGAATCTTTGTAAGGGACTACGAATTTAACGAATTCATAGCCCCTTTTATTCTCTCAAGATTTTCCAATCTTTAAGAGAACCCATGAAGGGGACTGAGAATTTAACGAATTCATAGTCCCCTTTTTCTTTTTACGGTTTGACCACCATTCATGGAACCCTTGAAAGGGGCTATGAATTTAACGAATTCATAGCCCCTTTTTTTCCTTTGATGGAATGCGTCAACAAATTTCCAATTACCTTCAACGGAATCACACCAAATACTTGTGATTCGGGAGACACTGAATTCCAATCCAAATTAAAGACTGAATTCCACGGAAGTATTCCATTCGTCCAGTAATGTTCCAATGGACTATGGACCACACCATCTGTGGGTTGAATCCATTTAAAAGTTTCATCCCATAACCAATCGATGAATTGATGGATGACACGGTTGAAACTGCCACGTGTGAACCATTTCACAAACCAACCTAAAGATACAGACGAATTTGAGAAAAAATATTCTGAAGAATAGAAAACTGTTTTTTAAAATAAATTTACTGCAGAAATAGAAAAAACGT
>JALJEE010000204.1:0-61108 GCA_023231475.1 Seison nebaliae | reverse complement strand
ATCCTCTCGAGAGAAACGAACATCTTCGAATTCGACATTGTTGTAATATAAAATGTATCTGATCAGTTCAGCTTTTCCGGGAAAATCGAAATAGTACAACTTCATTTTGTTTTCTTTTGTGAATTTAGGAGGAATAATTTTCTAGAATTTATAGTAGAAAAATAAAAATGACGAAGCAGAAATTTATCATGTGTACACATGTACACAAAGCAGAGTTATCTGTACAAACATTCAGTGTCGAAATGACGAAGGCTCTTTTTAGAAAGAATGAAAGTAAAATTTGTAGTTTAGTTTAATGAAACTTAACTTATTTTTAATATATTATATAAACTAATTAATAATAAATTCTTTAAATCCTTCAAATTTAGTTGCACAAACAATCGATGAATCTGATTTATCAGCTCCATCTTTCATTCAGTGTTAAATTTTTCTGTTCCTATTATTCGATTGATGCTCCACATTTTAACTTCGATATTATACTTTGTTAAAAGACGGATTTTTATCCGAGACATTGTACAATAGCTTTTCTACTGTATACTTTTTTTAAAAATTAATGTGCGCATTATATTTTGGCTATGCATCTTAGCAAAAATCATTTTCGTCGGTGATAAATAATGTTCTATCACTATGCGAAGTTTCAGGTCCGATTTCGAGTCCGAGGTAGTTGAGGTTCCCTTGTCAGTCAGATGATTTCAGATAATGATATTCATGATTAATGAGATAATTATATTCTCAATAAATTTCAGTTCCATTTTGCAAATGATCAGTCAATCATTCTTGTAAACTACAAAGAATATAATAACATTAATTGACTCTAAAAAGTACTTAATTTTTTTTAATATTAAATCTTAAATTATATTAAATAAAAAGAACAAATTCAATTCATATGTTAAATTTGACTTACGAACTATAAATTATTATTATAGTAAATTATTATATTAAATTATAGTCTATAATGTTTATGAAATTAAAAAAAAAAGAAAGTAAATTAAAAATAAATTTTGTGACTTTATTCCGAAGCAACAACTCCAACTTAAAACGAGATAGACTGACAATGTGAGAAAGAAATGTTTTATTAAAAATAGAATTTAGTAGCATGTAGTAATTTCACTTAATATACTTCTGGTTAACAAAGTTAGGAACCATAAGAAATAATGTAAAAGAAACTATATAATGGAAATGTAGATTGATGTGTCGGATTTCTGTTACACAAATGTCGATAAGTTGTTTTAGTAAGAATGAATTAAGTTTTCGAAGGAACTTTCAAGTTCTTATGTCTCCGTGGTGTTTGTTGTTGTATTTCCATTTTCAGTTGATGTGATGGTTGTGGTAGTAGTAGTGGTGGTAGTGGAATTATCGTTCGTAGTTGTAGAATTGGATTTGTTATGGAAATGGGTGAATTTCTTTTCATGAAGTTTTAACATCGAAATATAAGTGAGACAGTCGCTCGGCCATCCATTAAGTTTTGAAATAAAAGATATTTGAGTCATAAACTCCACCAGCTACAAATGAAGAGAAAAGATTGATATGGATGAATAGAAATGGTTGAGAACTTCTCGATAATTGTAAATTAATTTGAGTAGAGAATTCACGAGATTTTTATGACTAAAAAAAGAAGAATAAGGAGCAAGAAATGCACGTAATTCTTCCAATTCACGTTCGTAAATGAAATTCATGAAAAAATATCCGATTGATGCACCTTCCATATACATAATGGATGTTTGAAGATCTTCTCTATTTTAAATGGAATGTTCATTTCTCTCAATAATTCTTCTATCTATTAACACTAACCGATACATAACAATGATGTTGGTAGCATTATAGAGAAATGTCATCCCTAGAATGATAACGTCGCGAACACTGCGATCTTTCAATTGTTCTTTTTTGAATGATTGGAGAACAACCAAAATCAACGGTAGTATTTCCAATGCACGTTGTGGAGTTTGCTTCAATTGGAATGAATTGGAATCTATAGATGGAAAAAATTCATTTGTATTTACATAAAATCGGAACTTCGATTACCATCTGTGGAGTATGTCCAATTGATGAAGATTGTTAAAATTAATTTCATTCGTCGATAATCTTGTTGTTGAGAGGCAGATTTGAGATATTCACACAATTCTCCAAAAATCATATCGACAATTGGTTCATGTTTGAACAATTCCATTTGTGTCTGATCAATTTTTAATGAGGATACACATAACATTGGTATGGCATGTGGCATCACTTCAACTGAGAGAGAAGAGAGAATAATGGATAATTTCTACTCTTATAAATCTAACCAATAGATTCAATGTTGTCTAATGACGTAGATCGTTCGATTTGATAAGATGATAACTGATCCAGACATTGTCGACGCCATTCGACAAGAAACATCTGAAGAACAATGATGAAATTGAATAATGAATCAGAAATAACATGTAATTTATCATTTTGTTCCTTCTTTTCCGCTAATTGTTTCGTCGATATGGACTGTTCAAGAAATGTGATTACTGAATCATAAATCCCAAGAATCGATTTTCGATCTTCTGATATTCCAATACGAATTCCGATTGTCGATCTTTTGGGATCATATTTCTCTCTTGGCTCATTTCTCAAGAAACTTCTATAACTGGAATTATGATTGTTCACATTTGGTTCTTTCGGTTCGGTACTTCCAATTTAAAGGAAATTAAACGAAACATTTGAATGAGGAAACCTTCGGCGAGTCCGATTTGCTTCAATTACTTGAAAATCATTTATCAATGGTTCTAACAGTTTCCCCATTGGTCTAACAAATGGAATGAATGAAAATGAAATAAATAAATTAGAAAGAAACGTTTGGAGGAATTCCGATGGCATATCCGTAATATATGTGGGAATTGTAACAGAGCAAAGATATTGGGCGACTGTGTTACTGAAACTGTTACAATTATGTTCCAGAATATGATAACGTTCTCCTCTTCAATTCAGTTCAATTCACTAAATTTCATTAAGAGAAATGGAACTTGAAAACGTCTTTAGACCATTCGACAATTTTTGCTTCAAATTCTTTCTTTGTCTTCGTTGTCGTTCCCAAATCCATTTTCCTGTCAGGTGTCCCTAAAATCGTTCCACACTAAACAAATTGTGAGGAAAAGAAAATGAGATAAAATGGAAACTGGTGGGACATAATTTATTCCGTTGGATCCAAAAAAATATTCTCTTCCATAAACGACAACACCCGTATGCCAGAAACCTTCGATATATCGACCTGATAAATTTAATTAGAAACAAATGAGATAAAAAAGAAGAAATAACCGAGAAATGCTTGACTAGCAATACGAGACATGCCGCGACTCAAATCATAAATATACAATTCCACCTTATAAGTCGAAGGATCCATTTCAGTCTGAATGATATATAAGAAATTTGTGAGAAATACTTGTTAATCTACTCAATCTTATTTGACGTCTCTTTCTCTAACAGAAATAGAAATGAATTGAATAATCAAAACAAAAGGAATTCATAAGACAATTTGCACTGAAAGTAAAAAATAGAAGAAAATCCAATTTTCCCATTTATCTTAAATTCGATGTTTAGCTTCAGTATGACTGTTATTATATCATTTCTCTCATCTCACTTCATCGTCTTCAAATCTTCTTCTCCATTTCTTTTCATTACATAATTTATTAATCATTAAACAAATATTATTCATTTTTCATATACTTATTATAGTTATGTATGTATATATCTCTTCTACAAGTTGAACAGATGAAAAGATATTAGACGAATTCTTTCTTTCGCAAGTAGAAGGGTAGACTTCTTACTTATAATCAAAAGTATTTTTTTCTTAATAAAATTAGAAAATCGAGGAAATGAAATTTTATTTTCAATTAACGTAAAAATTAATAAATAACGGAATAATTAAATTTTTTTCGATAAATCTCAATTCATTTTCTTTTGGATTAATGGGAAAAATATGACTTATTAATAAATGATGAAAGAAAAACGTTGTATTGGAAGTCCGTCTTGACTATTCATTAATGAGTATTTGTCTCCATTTATCAGTTGTCCACTATAACGTCATTATAAGCTTAACATAAAAATTTTACAAAAAATTAAACAAAAAACAACAACAGACGCTTATGGTAAGGCCATTTGGGAAACCGTTAGGTATTAGGTATTAGGTAACTAAACTACTGTTACTGACGTAATGACGATAGTACTGAATTTAGGTGAAATATAATGGACACTCTAAATCGTGAAAGGTGACATATTAAGGAAATGATATTTTTCAATAAAGTTATAATTTTAATAAATTTTATTAACGATTCCAATAGGGAAAGAAGTTGTAAAAATTTTATTAACCGTTTATTTTTCATCATTTCCATTAATTGCTCGCATACTTCACACAATAAATAGTCACTGGAAATTTAAATTTAACTTCTCATCTTTCAGTTTCTTCAATTTCATCTTTGAGTTTATATCTTGTTCACATATTTGAATTGTCGCTTTGATAGCTGCCTTATAACTGGCATATTGAGCATTTGTAACCGACTTGGGAATATTTGTAGTGACAGCAGAAACGATATCACATGACGTCCCAGTTAGAATATTTTGTATCGGAAGAAATTTCATTTGAATAGCGTCTTTACAATTTTCTAAAATCTCTTCCCAATCGTCATCTGTATCATGTTTCTCTCGAGAATTGGGTGTAATAATATTTTCGAGATTATGTGGACCTCGAATGTTACCACAATTACACGACGGTTCACATATCACTGTTTCTGGTTTATCGATACTATGCTTCTCACAAATAATTCCATTTGGGAATGATTCATTTGAAAGATGTTCCGATGGGAATTCGTTTGAAGAGGCCGTAAAAAATATATCATCCGTCCTTCTTCCACTAATGCTAGTCCTTATGGGTGTGATAGTATCGGTAATAGAAGTGAATCGTATGTTTTTGGTTAATGCATTATGTTGAGAGAAGTTAGAAAGCATGACCAATCGCAACAAGATACAACAATTAGAAAAAGATAAAAAATTTAAGGATGACGCTAAGGATCATAATTGAGGAGATTGTTCAAACGTTTAAATTTCATCTCAATTGATTTGTGGTAAAATGAGAAATATTTTTCATATCAATGATCTTCCAAAACATTTTCCATTTACATAGTAAGCGTCTTAATTTCTTGTGAGTCATGTGACTTCTCAATGACAATTTCGTCTATTAAATAAACAATCAGCTTTTTCTTTCATTCATAAATATCAACAAATTTTATTAGACAACCTTCTTTCTTTATTTATGATTTTCATCTTATTTTGAATCTAACACAATTCTCAATTTCTTGAACGATTATGATTTCATTCGTCTCTTTTTTCTTTCTTCTTTTCACCATTACTGTCAATGGAGACAAGTTAGTTATTGATAAATTATTTTTTTTTTCTAATTTTATCTAACAAGATATGTAAGGAATGATATCTGCTCTGATAAGAAAGAATGTACATCACAAGAAACTTGTTGTCAATTGAGCGATTCATCATATGCTTGTTGTCCATATCAGGATGCGACATGTTGTGCCGATAAGGAACACTGTTGTCCCAATGGCTATGATTGTGACGTCAAATATGGTTTTTGTCGACGGAATGAATTCATTATCCGATTTTATTCATTCAAAACAAATGAGAAAAATGAGAAGAATGATATTAAATGTAAAGATGGATCAGAATGTCCTGATGGAGCAACTTGTTGTCAATTAGCTTCTGGAGAATATGGATGTTGTCCATTACCATCTGCTACATGTTGTTCAGATCATGAACATTGTTGTCCAAATGGATATAAATGTGACGTTCGACATAATACTTGTAATAAAGGATTCGTTTCGATTCCATGGTATAAGAAACATTCATCCACACCGACTTCTTCAAAGAAATATGCTAAGAAAGTATTTGACAATTTGATGAGAACGTCATCAGTCTTATGTGAGGATGGCATCAGTTTTTGTTCGGTCAATGAAAAGTGTTGCAAAAGTGATGATTCCAATCATTGGATGTGTTGCTCAAAAGAAGTTTAGATAATTTTTCTTGTGAACATCCAAAATCACAAAAATTTATTTTTCAGATTTATTAACTAAAAAAATTCGTATTTATTTTAATTCTTTTCTGATTATTTTCTTTGATAATTTTTCTTTTTTAAATTAATAACATGAAAATTAATTACACCAAATAAAATTATTTATCTATTCCTATCCATTAAATCATTTAATTTTTCTTTTATAAAGTTGTAATAATTTTTTTTATTTTTCAGTATTTGGAGAAGAATAACGATACGGTTTGTCCTGATAAGAGCAGATGTCCTGGCACAAAAAATACTTGTTGTTTAACAGAAGGAGGATTCTATTCATGTTGTCCCCTTGAAAATGTTATCAGATTTCATTGTTTATTTTACTATGAATTTAATAAAATTTTAAAACAGGCGATTTGTTGTGCTAATAAATTGAATTGTTGTCCTTCAGATCACAAATGTGGTAAACATGAAGGTGAATGCATAAAAATGTGCAAAGTGAATGAGACAATTTGTTCTTATGAACATCCGAAAGGAAATGTGACAAAGTGTTGTCCATTTCAAAATGTTAATGGATTTTCTATTGAAAATAATCTCCAACTTTTATTTTAGGGAAGTTGTTGCGAAAAAGAAGGATTTTGTTGTCCACCCGGTTATCGATGTAACAATGATAAATTAGATTGTGAATTAGTAGGAAAGAGGAGTGTGGATGAGTTGAAGAAATCGGTCGTCTGTCAACATCCAACGAAACAATGTGGAGATCATTGTTGTCCTTATGAAGTTAAAATGATTTTATAAGTAATCAAATTATGAAACTATTTTTCGTAGGATGGAATTTGTTGTGGCAAGATGGAATTTTGTTGTCCAAAAGAATTTCCTTATTGTCAAATAGACAATCGTGGTAAAGGGAAATGTGGGAAGAAGAATGAGATGAATGGAAGAAGTAATTTGGAAGAAAAGAATGAAATTGGCAGCAAATTAATGAAATACATTAACCTGTCTCGTTCATAGACATGTAATAGTTGGAGAGGAAATAAAAAATGGTGGAAGTAGTAAAATATTTGGATGAGGAAGAAGAATTTTTATTAGAATAATAATTGAAATTCTTTCCCAATCATCATTTCTACCATCGCCACCTCCATTCTCACAAAAATCTTTCGTCGCAATCGATCATGGGTGAGAAGAACTGATATTCCTTTTTTTTTCTTTTAATTCTTCTCATTCTATAACTTCAATTATTTTTTTCTCTTTCAATTCTCTTTAATGATATCGATTAAATATCATTAAAATGAAAATTGTTTAATGGAGTATAATAAAACGAAATATTTTATTATTATTATTATTATTATTCCTCTTCTTATCCACACATTATCAATAAACATAATATTCATTGATTGGGGGAGAATATATTGTGTTGTATATTGCGAGAGTAAATAGATAGAGATTCATTCCCTCCTCATTGTTTACTCAATAAACTCATATCGTATGGTGGTATTAAACCACGGATCGGCACTAAATAAATACGAGAGGAGAATTTGATGGAAATTATCATTGAACTTCTAAGAGAGAGAGAGAAAGAGAGAGAAAGAAAGAAAGAGGGCACGATAATAAAGGAGAGCCAAAAACAAATTCGTTTGTGTTAGAGAGAATTTATTGTGTGGATGTGTGTGAATGAAGAGAGGAAATGAGACGATACATCGGCCAGTTCCTTCCAAAATATGACTCGATGAAAAAGAGAGAATTCGTATTATTTGATATAAAATAAATTAAAAGAAAAAAATTAGAATTTTGTTTGTCGGAAGAAGTGATAGTTTAACCGATACCATCGGAGAGGATTGTGATGATTGTGGTTTAAGAGGAAAGAGAAACGGAAAAAATTAACCTCGCAAAAAAATGGACAGATGAACAAACAAGAAAAATTAATTATTTATAAACAATTCTTTCTTTATAATATATATAAGATTAATAGAAATATTCTCAATTAGTAAATGGATCCGTTGGTGGGAATCGATCTATCGAAAGAGATTGAACAGAAATATAATGCACGAACATTTACAGTGGAGAAGATTATCAATCCATTAATAAAGAAGGTGGAGAGTCTCATTCGACATGGTCTAGCTAAAGGAAATCGGATTGATGCGAAGAAGCCAAAAGAACTCGTCCTCCTCATAAATGAAGCGATTGGAGAATTAGTAAAGAAAGGAGAAGAGATTGCTGATGAGAATTTGGAGATGAAAGGAATAATTCTCGAAGCAGTGACAACATTAAAAGAGAATGGTGAAGTGATGTCAATTCGTTCATTGCGATTCGCTGAACAACCCACTATCGAACAATTACATCAGGAGATGGTTGACAGTGCACAAGTATTGTTGAATAATGTCATAGAATTGTTGAGTTTAGCTGATGATTTGGATGTGCAACGAATACTTAAATTGATAAGAGAATGTCAAATGTATGTCGAACAAATGAAAATGAGTTCGAATGCTGATGAAATGATTCAGAGTCATAATTGTTATTCATCATTCCTTAAACGATTATTGTATCGATGTTATTTGAGGGAAGCTGACTTGAAAGTCGAATTAGCATCCGATGAATTAGCAGCATCAAGATCTTATTTGAAAATGAATTCTCCAACTCTACTTACATCTTGTCGAGCTTATCTGCGTCATCCCGAATTGACATCAGCAAGAAAAGTTAGAGAGATTGCTTTAAGTGAAACATTTGGTGCATTAGACGCTATGGAGAGAACTATACGTTTCCAACGGATTCCTATGCCAGTTTCTATGGGAACGAACTCATCACAAATCAATTCGACTTATATGCCAATTCAGACATTCTCTGATAATTGTGGTCAATTATATTTGGATCAAATCGATTTGATTCGTTCATTGAGATCTACCGAACAATATACGAAAGAGAAATGTGAAGAATTAGAAATGGAAAGTGAACAAATCATCAGTAGTATAGCTTCAATTGCCGACGATTGTTCAACGAGAGAGGAACGTCGTGACAAGATTGTTGCTGAGTCGAATTATCTTCGACAATTGTTACAAGATATTTTAAGGAAGTCAGTCAATGAGAATGAACGATTAAATCAAATGAAAGAATTACATTCTGTCATGAGTTCACTTCATAATGAATTACGTCGAGGTATTGCTGATCAGGTATCTGATTTATTCGGGACGAATGATCTCTTATTAATGGTGGATGAATTAGTGAATTATGCATTAAAATCTCCAACATCAAATATCGGAACGGATATGATAGATGAACAATTGAAGAGAATGTTCATCATATTAAATAATGCCTGTAATGTGAATGATCGTGGTGATGGAAATCGATTATGTCAAATGGCATTCCATCGTCTCGATATGACTATTAAACAATTGTTATCATCAATCCAAACATTGATCGTACGTCCTAAATCGAAAGTAGCACAAGAGAATGTTAGTGGATGGCGAACGAATTTGTCATCGTTGTACAAAACATTCGTACGAGCAATTGATGGAATTGTCAATATCCACGATTTTCTTGCTATTACCGAATCACATATTTGGGAGGATGTTCATCATATCGTTCGTTGTTTAGAAGAAGGTAATGTTGAAGGTATCCGTCGAAATGCAATGTTAATTCGTGGACGTGCTCTACGTTCTGCAAATATCGTTAATGAAGAAGTTCTCTTCAATAATGTCGATATAAAACGATTGAATAATCAATCAAAATTAGATACATATAAATTGACAACTGTTAGTTGTGTTAAACTGATACATGGTGATATAATTAAAGAATTTGATGAATGTGTCGAATTAGGTTGTCGTTCATTATATGAGACACAAGACGGTCCTTTACCTCATATCCATAATAATTTTATTGCTTCCGCTTGTAGTGTTTATGATCATATTCGTGATATGAGACGTGCTGTACGAGCATGGGATGCTTTGGAGCATGGTGATTTAGCAACTGCTGAAGCAGTTTTTGAAGAAGATGAAGAAGATGATGATCCGAATGAGAATGAAGAAGAAGAGGATGATGATGATGATGATAATAATGAAACTGATCAATTGAATACTTCTCTTCAGAGTTACAATAATAATTGCATCAATCAAAAGAATGAGAATGAAAAGAAGTCGAAAATGACAGCAGAAGAGAAACATGATATTGTCGAAGGTACTGGAAAGACAACTCGTCAAATTTTGGCTGATTTACCATCAGCAGAAAGAGAGAAAATTACAGAACAAGTGAAAGGATTTCGAGAAGAAAGAAGAAAGTTCGAACGGGAAGTACTTCGTTGGGATGAGAAAGGAAATGATATTATTTCATTGGCAAAAAAGATGTGTATCATTATGATGGAGATGACGGATTTTACTCGAGGGAAAGGACCTTTAAGAACAACAATGGATGTAATCAATGCTGCAAAAACCATATCAGATTATGGAACACAATTGGATCGATTAGCGAAAGAAGTAGCAACGAATTGTCCCGAATCAGCATCGAAAAAAGATCTATTGGCATATTTGGATCGTATTGCACTTTATTGTCAACAGTTGAAGATTTGTTCGAGAGTGAAAGCTGATGTTCAGAATGTATCAGGTGAATTAATCGTTTCAGGCGTTAATATTTTATTTTCATTCTCATTCATCATCAATTTTTCTTCTTTTAGTTGGATAGTGCAACATCTTTAATTCAAGCAGCGAAAAATTTAATGAATGCAGTCGTCCTAACAGTGAAGGCATCTTATGTTGCATCAACGAAATATGTTGTTAAAAAAGATTTGAATGGACCATGTGTCCAATGGAGAATGAAGATACCTGACAAGAAACCGCTCGTTTGGCCTACACAACAAGATGAATCACAGCAACAACAACAACATCCTAGAAGTAGAAAAATGTCAGAAAAACGCCGGAATGAACCAATAACAATATTGAATGATTTCCAATATTAAATTAAACATTAAATGTCAGATAAATTATTTAAGTTTTTTTTTTTTTGATAAATTCATTTCAATTCTATTCGAACACATTTCTCATTTGTACAACATTTTCGAAAGAAATGTCAAATGTTTTTCTATTCGCTCATATTCGTTCCGTCAGATTTCTCAATTTTTAAGTTTTATTTTATTAAACTAATTCGTCTAAATTTCATGATGAATAATCGAGTGATGTTTGTCCACTCAATCATCAATCTCGTATTATTTATTGGAGAGTGATTAATGAGAGAAATAAAAATGTTTCTTCTTAATTATATTAATTATTTTTTATAAATTTCCAATAAAAATTTTTAAGGAATCATATTGAATTGTTTAAAAGAACTTCAATCGACATCCAATTTTATTTTATTCCTTCTAATCTCATTTTGTTTTTCACATAAATATGGACAAATTGAAACATGAGACATTGGCAAAAAGCGTTTATGCTGAAATGGTTGAAAAGATGGAACAGCAAATAAAAGTGGCTGATTTGAATTACACAGTTATATATTCTTTTATAATCGATGTAAAAATAATGATAAAAAGGTAAATCCGTATGTGAAAAAAGAATATTATTCAGAGAAACCAAATTCATATCCGATGAACGCTTTGGTGAGTGAAGATGGAGAGAAGGAATATATAATTTTCGGATGTAGTGGTGGAGGAGAAAATGATGAGAAAACGGAAACGATGTATAAGAGATTTTATACGGAACCGAGTAAGAAACAAGAGTTATAATTCGAATAATAGTCAACATATAATAAAAATTCATTTTCCAGTGCTCCCGAAACTGAGAATCAATGCTACGGATGGTATTCAGTCCATTGTGATGCATGTACTCAATGCAATGACGGAATCATAAGTTTTTATAAAAAGCAATCAGATATACCTCAATATGGAACATATGGTAAGTTTATGAATCGACAATGAAAATTTTATGATGATAAAATGAACTTTTATAAAGAGAAAATCTTTCTGTTTTAAGAACAGTCAGACTTCATTTTCATATTGTGATTCATTAAACTGTTTCTTATGTAATATCGATTTTTACTACTGGTATAAATCTGAGTACTTCGCTTATCCATCGCTTCCAATTTGGAAATATAATTATATCTAGAAAATTTTATGATGAATTTTATGATGATAAACATATAAAATGTTTGTTCATTTTATGATATAAATCTTTCAATTTGTCTTACTATTTTCAAATCTACTCTAATATCATTAAAAGAATTTAACCTGATCTTTATTAGTTTCATGAAGAAAGCCATCAGTCCAAAACTGAATATTGTTATGATGCCGATCATATAATTAATATATGCCGATTCAGCTGCCGTATACATGTGACGTGAAGAATTCTTTAACACTTTCGAAATGTTACCAACTAAAAAATTGGATACATATAAAATTCGACTAATGGAAACCAGTTAGTTCGGCATTTTTATGTAATAGAATAATATTAAAAGAATAATTTTGTAATTGATCATACGCATTCCACAATTCTTCATTTGCCTAAACATATTAATTATTTGTTGGATGAAAGTGTAATTAAACTATGGTCATTACGGCGACATATCCAGTACAATAAAGTGTGTTGTCTACATAAATATAATCATTGTATTCATATTTGATGGTTGTCCAATTTGTCTTGAGAATTTCTTCTTCTACAAACTTGTATTGAATTGAAAAAATTTGTTGGATTCTCGTTTGAACTATTAACCGAACTAAGATCTGCACACAAGTCTGTCGAAAAATATTTCTTCTGAATAATCATTCTCACATATTCCGACCATCGTTTCCCGTGCTTAACCGTAATGGAAATATTTCTACGGATAAGTTTCTGTGTGATAAATTCTATCGGTGCCGTTATAATACTATTATTATATGATCGACAAACATAAGTAAAATGACTGATTGCATTCATTTTATTTATTACCCAATTCATTTCATTGACATCATACTCCTTCTCCGAGATCAATCTCACTAGATTCTTGTTAACATGATCTTAAAGAGATAAAAATTGATCTTAACATGATTTTAAACAAAAACATTTCAATTCATTAGGACATGAAGATGCACCAGGACCAGGACAAAAGAAGAAAACATCTTTAGGATATATTAACTTTATATAGAAATGTATTTTTGTTTCATTTAAATCGGCTGAAATGAAGTTTAATAATTACAATTATCAATCAATCTCGTAACGGATTTGCAAATTAAAAGATGGAAATTTCTACGATTGAAATTAGAATTTTTTATGATTTGATTTTAAAATTTCAAAGACTAACATCCAAATTGAACTTCATTGTATCATCACACGAATATCGACAAAGATCTTCCATCTTACTATAAAGTTGGCAAGAAATGGATTTGAGATCTAAAGATTTAATTATCGTTACATTTCTCTGGCATTTCTCGTGGGCCATCGTTCGATAAGAGAAATGAGCCTGATACATTTGAACTACATGTAAAGTTGGTGAACCGATTTCTCAACAAAGAAACTAACAATATACACAAGACCAAACATAATCGTTTTGACAAGGAGACAAATCTTCCCACTTTATCCATTTCCCCAAAAAATTACTCTTTTGTAATAAGATACATGATGTTTGATTACTTGTCAATATACGTCTGGGTAATACGTAGAACAAAAGTAAATAATGAGAGATATAATGAAACATTATCTCAACTTAAAAATTGATTGAATGCAACTAAAGTTTTATGTGAAAATTATAATCGAAAATTTCAACTATAATTGGTTTTATTAAATGACGAAAAGGCAGATTTTTACTTTTTCTTTTTTACTTCAATGATTTCACGGAAGATAGTTTATAGTATATTTAGTAAAAAAGATGAAAAAATTCTAATTATCGCCAAGAACGTTTTCTCATACATATTAACAAAATTAGTATATTTGGAGGAGTTTCTTAAAGAGAAACTCTATATTATTATATATATATGTATATATAATATAATATATTATTATATGTTATATATAAAATATAATAATATACACTATTAATTTCTTATTATTATATTTATTATATTTTTATTATTCATATTTATATTATTTATTAATTATAATTTGTAATTTTCGATCTTTATTTGTCAAGTCATCTTACAAGATCATTTGCTAGATCATATTTAAAAACAATTGTGCAAATACTTCTCTTTCTCTTCAAAAAATAAATTTATTTTGCTTCTTCTGCTTCTTCTATTATACTTGTTGGAAAAGATCTCATTATTATTTTTCCCAGGATTCCGTTAGCGTTTCTTATGCTTTTGATTACCTTGTGCACAAGGTAATGTTATGCCTGTTTCATCTTATGCTCTTATGAACATATGTTTTTCGTGTTGAGTTGATTTTCTGTTTACAATAACCCTTAATCAACGTTACGATCAACGCACTTGTTTCTACAGACTTTTTCCATACCAGTAACGTTACAGTTAAAAATTTTGTATGGTAGGGTGCGTCAACTCGTCTCATAACCCATCCTCAAATATCTTGTTAATCAATCCTGCAATTCCCCTCGATGCGTTGTTCACGATGATTGCTCCAGTAACCATTTCCAAAGAAATATATTTGAAGAAATCGTATCTACGTGCATCTCGTCTTCTTGCTGAAAGAGGGATTGCTAATAACGAATCAAAATGCTGGTTGCTCTCAACTGGTAATCGTTCGTTATCTAACATTCTTCTCTCTTCTTCTATTATCTTCCTTGGCTCGTTGATCGATATGGGGTCCTTTTCCTCAGCTGCTCTCGATCGTATCCGAAACAAATTCTGTAGGGTTTTTTCGATTAGTTTTCGATTTCTCGGAACATTTTTTTAAGGATTTAAAAAATTTTATCTCCACATACGATTTCACCTCCACTCTACCTATCCACCGCGATTCCTTCGATCAATTACGCCTTTTTATTGACACAGAGGATGACAGTAATTTTTTTTCTTTTTTTTTCATGTTTATCCCGACGGGAATTTTAACTAATAAATAACAAATTCCCCGGACGATTGATCAATAATAATTATGTACGGAATTGATTCTGATACAAATCAATAAATTAAAATTGTTTGGGCGAAAGTTAAACTTGCGAATTAGAAAATATTTTAATGTTAAAATGGAATCTGAAATGTGTAGTTATTATGAGAAAAAACAAGAATATCATCTATGATGATTACATCAAATTTTGTTAAAAAAATTAAACAACAAATTATATATAAACTGAAATTTTTCTTATCCTGTTTATAATATTTTACTAGCGATGTTCTATTTGTGCTGATAGTTGCTTTCCCACTATGATGGATTTGGAAAAAAGATATTTAATTATCCAAATTGAAATTATCTTCGTGTAATTTTCTAATGATATTTAATGTCAATGTATCTTCAACTGCTAATTAGATGATTTGATTATTTTGAAATCTTTTTTGAATTTTCATTCAAAGATTTTTTCCAAACGATGACACTTCATCTCCTTTTCTTGCTAATTTCAGATTTTTTTCAATTGTCGATAAGTATTTCTCACGTTCTTTTTCCTTATTTAAACAATTAGCCTCTTCTTATTGTGCATTTTGGTATTAGATATTACCATATGTGACATTCCATAATTGTGAAATCGACAAGAGAAACATATTAAATTTGACTCTATCTCAAAATGGAAGTGAATGACAAGAAGAGTATTTGCTGGTTAATGTTCCTCTACATCTTACAAGGCATACCACTTGGCTTAGCAGCGAGTATTCCTTATATTCTACAATCGCAACATACATCGTTCAGTAGTCAAGCAATCTTCAGCTTTGTATTTTGGCCATTCAGTCTCAAATTATTGTGGGCTCCGATAATCGATGGGATATATTGGAAGAAGTTCGGTCGCAGAAAATCGTGGTTGATTCCAGTTCAATATGCTATCGGATTTACCTTTTTGATCTTGTCGAGAATTATTACAAAATATTTGAACGCTGAAAACGAAATGAATTCTTCTCCTAATATCAAAATTTTAACAATGTTTTTCATTCTCTTGACGTTCGGTGCGGCAACTCAAGATATCGTCGTGGATGGTTGGGCGTTAACGATGTTGTCCAGGTATCTTTTCTTCCCTTCATTATCGGTTTTCAATTTCCTTTTTTTTAGAGAGAATGTCGGTTGGGCGTCAACGTGTAATTCGGTTGGACAGACGGCAGGATATTTCATCGGAAATGTTTTATTTTTGGCTCTCGAATCTGTCAGTTTCTCTAATAATTATGTCAGGCCTTTCTTCAATTTACCATCGTCATCTCAAGGAATTTTAACATTATCATCTTTCATGTATTATTGTGGATTACTCTTTCTCATATCGACCACTCTCATTGCTATGATCAAACAAGAAAAGAATGACGAACGTGAATTGATGACAATTGAAAATCAATCGATTTGGGGTTTATATAAAATTTTGTGGGAAATCTGCAAATTACCTTCAATGACGAAATTTATTATTTTCCTGTTAACGGTGAAAATTGGCTTTGCAGCAACTGATGCGTTGACGGGATTAGAATTGATTGAATTGGGAGTACCAAAAGAAAAATTGGCATTATTCGCGGTCGTTTTAACTCCAATACAAATCTTACTTCCATTTTGCATTTCTCGTTATACGGCCAATGAACGTCCTATGAGAATTTATTCAATGGCTATTGCTGGTCGATTATTTATGGGAATAGTCATCATTTTGATGATCTATTCAGTTCCGATGTGGAGAGTTGATATTTCGACGAATGATGATATTATCATGAATCTCAATTCAACGAATTCTACAAATTCTGAAAAATTTGATTATCCATTTTCATTTTATGGTTATCTTATCAGCATTTTTGCTGTACATCAAGTTATTCTACTTCTTTCACTTTTTTAATACTCGTTGAATTTAGGTCTTCCTCTATATTATGTTTGTTTGTCATATGGCCTTCTTTGCTAAAGTGTCGGATTCGAGTATTGGTGGAACAAATATGACTTTATTGAACACCATCTCAAATTTAGGTTAAATTATTTGAGGAAAATATGAACATTTCTTTTTAGGTGGTTCATTATGGTCGACGATAAGTCTCTATTTAATTGAAATGATGCAAATTGACGAATGTGAAATTGATAGAATGGAATCAACACTTTGTCTCTTTCCACTTCAACGGAGACAATGTGAAATGATGGGCGGAAAATGTAAGAAATGGATGGATGGATATTTCGTTCTAACTTTCATTTGTACAATGATTGGAAGTGTTTGGCTTATTGGTTGGGGTAGGAGAACTATCGAGATACTTGATAGGAAGGCCCTCCATCATTGGACAATTAACCACACGATAAGTATGGAGAATGACGATAAAAAGTCATCATGATGTTCACAAATTAAATTCCATAAAAAATATTTTTAAAATTTCTCATTGAATTTTAAGTCGATATTTTCCTAATTTATCTATATATATACTCTTTATATTCTTTATGTTAGAACTGAGTTTTTTATAAAATTCGAAGATTTGATTTTCTTTTCGATCAACAAAATATGAGAATGTTATAATTTAACGAAAGCATTCACTTATTCATCTTCCTTTTATAGTTTAGTGGTTGGAGATGTAAAGAATCAATTTAATTTCTTATTTAAAAAAGTAAGACGGTTAATGAAGAAAAATTCGTTCGATCTCCTTTTTTGTGTGGGGGAATCATATAACGAGAAGGAATCGTCACTCTCACAATTGATCGAACAATTACAAAGTGAGGAGGCTCCATTAATGACATACATCATCGCTCTCTCCTCACAATCCATTCATCATAATATGGAAATCGCTGACAATATCATACTTTTGACAAATAACGGAATTTTGAAATGTGCCTCTGGATTAATTGTAGCTTATTTAGATGGATTGGAACATAAGTCTCAATATGATATTGAACAAATTCGGAAATTGGAAGAAGATTCATCAATTTATAATTCGATTCATCTCCTACTGACTACAGATTGGCCACGATACATTGATAATGGAACGACAGTTTTAATTTTTATTCATTTCTTTTACTTCTCTTTTTCAAATAGATCGATGAATCGATTAATTTGGATTTTGTGGAAGAAAAAGGATCAGATCTTATTGCTCGATTATTAATCAATCTCTCTCCACAATATCATTTCGTATCAGGACGGAATGTTTATTGGGAAAGAATTCCATTTTTTTCGTTTAGATTTCTTTTTGAATTTCTCAAATTTTTTTTATTTTTAGAGCGAATGATGAAAGAACGTCAAATGTTTATACTCGATTCATTTCTTTAGCATCGTTAAATAATGAAGAAAAAAGAAAAGTTCTTAAAATTTATCTCTTCTCTCAAATTCAAATGTTCAGGCTATATATGCTTTCACTATCAATCTAGAAGAGAAACAATTGAATATCTCATCAAATTGTCCAACACCAAATCCATTTGATATTAATCGTGTAATGAGATGTAACAAGACTGTTCTTTATTTATTATTAAAAGAAATTTATTTTTTATTCTAGTTCGAATTATTAACATCTAATGAAACTATTTCAAATGATCAATATTTCTTCGATTCCACTCAAACGACAAAAGAAGAGAAAACGAAAGAAAAAGAAGAAATTCAAATGATCAGAAAGAATTATGAACCGTTAATATCACACTCAAAACGGAAAGCCGACCATTCCGATAGTCAACGTTAAAATTGTTTTCTTATCGATCAATATTTTGTGTCTTTATAGAAAATTGTTGGTTCTGTTTAAGTTCTCCAATGGTGGAGAAGCATCTCATATTCCATTTGGGTATTAGCGTTACAATTATTTCTTTCATTTTCTCATATCTCTCAAATTTTCAGATTTATATGGCATTGGCGAAAGGACAATTATGTGAAGAGCATTGGCTTCTTATGCCAATCAAACATTTGTCATCGTCCGCATTTAGTGAACAAGAAATCATTGATGAATTAGAATGCACCAAATTAAAATTGATCAATTATTATAGTTTTAATAACTTTCGAATAATATTCATTCCATTTATTAGATAAGACACATCATTGTATATTCTTCGAGAGATCATTAAAATCTTATCATTTCCAAGTTCAATTTGTACCAGTTGTCAAATGTCCCGAATTGACCGAAGATGAAATTGAAAAGAGAATTTTGAAGATTTGTCGAGATAAATTCGAAGTCGACTTACAACCACTCACTGTGACGACGACATTTGCTAACTATATGTCGGAATATTATGAGAGTCAAAGAGAATTTGTATTACAAACGAAAAGGAGAGATGATATCGACCATGAAACATTTTTCAGTAAATTTTATTTTCATCTTCAAATTAATGGGAAGAAACATTTGATGATTAACTTACATTGGAAGAATGAGATGAATAAAAATTTTCCTCTTCAATTAGGAAGGTTTCTGCTTATCAATCACTTCTACCTAATACCCTTTTCTCTCTTACATTAGAATTATTTGTTGTGATTTACTGAAGATTGATGAGAAGAAAAGCGATTGGAAGAGTTGTATTCAAGACGAAGAGGACGAAAAGAATTTGACAAAGTCAGCCAAACTTCTAATGAGAAATATCGTTCAAAAATCAAAAGAATAATTCTTTTTATAAAATAAAATTTTTTTGAATGAATTTTTTTCAAATTATCAAATTGGAGTTTAGAATAAAACCAACATTAACCAACAGTGGAAGGAAATATACGTAATATTGAATATGTGAAATAAATGAAAATTTAAATATGTAAGGAATGTATTGTGAGATATTTGAATTATTTATCAAAATTGTTTAGTCATCCCTTGTATATTTTCCCCTAACTTCATAAGTCTGTCTCTTTGAAATAGTTGGGAAGGAGTTGTGAAATTTACAGTTTTCGTCCTATAAAAACTCTACCGGTTGAAACGGAATCTTCTAAAATATTCCACATTTTCATAATGATAAAATTCATATTACCCTTATTCTTCTTCAATTTAATATGTTGCAATGACTACATGCGCGAAAGTTGCAAGATAGATAAAGAAACTGGAGACTGCATTTGTCCCGAAGGTTGTTTCTCCGGAAAAAATTGCTTAGATCAATATGGTATTATTTCTTCTTAAAAATTATTTATTAAATTATCATTAGTGTGTTATGGGAATAAGAAAATCAAATGCGTAAATGGTCATTGCTTAAACCGTTCGTACAAAGATCGAGTATCGATAAGAGTGAAATATGAAGAAGTTGGTCGAAAACCACCGCGAGATATAATGTGCATGAAATGTGTATGTGACGAATGTTATACAGGTATTGATTGTAGTAAACCAATAAATACAAACTGTGATCATAAATTTTGTATTGGTGGATATTGTGAATTGAAATCGAATGGAATGGAATGTGTACCCGTTTGTTTAAATAGTAATATTGCATTAAGTCTTCTGAATTGTAATACTCTCCGATGTCATAATGGTGGCACATGTTCTAAAGATGATAATACTCTGCTTTACTCTTGTAGTTGTGCTGATGGATTTACTGGGAAGAATTGTTAGTGAATTAATCTCTTTAAGAATTATGTGAATTCATTTCCTATTAATCATATCGATATTTAATTTAATTTATTTAGTTAGAATTCCCGTCGGGATAAAAAATGATGCCTATATAATGTCGTAATTTATCGAGGAAATCATGATCGATTGATAGCGAACGACAAGTACGAACGATGAGAGCATAGGAAGATGATCTCTAGAGAGTATAGATAGAAGCACTATACTCCTGAATAGTGAAAGACGGATTTTCAACGGAAAGAATTTAGATTTAGGAGAGAAGGAGAAAAAAATTTTGCAGAATTTATTACGGATAGGGTCGAGAGCTGATGTGGAAAGTAACAGCATATCGATCAGCGAACTTAGGAAGATAGTGGTAGAAGTTTGGGAAAGTTTGGGAGGTAGAGGGTAGAAGAATATTTGGGAAAGAAAGCTTACTGGTCGAAAGTAGCCAGCATTTCGATTCGTTGATAGAGATCCCTCTTCCCGCGAGAAGGCGAGAAGTTCATCGAAGGGAACGATGCATAATCACAAAGTCATTGGCATATATCATAACATGAGGAAATAATACATCGTCACTAGCAATCCTGTTATATTCATTTAGTGTTCATTCATTGGAATCCAAGATCCAAGAATAACCTTGACGAACAGCTGAATTGATTAGGATAGGATTGTATAGAAGTTGTCACCATGAACGACGCGTTCAGAAGAGTTCTGAGAAAGATGGAAGAGAAATTGAGGATTGAACACCTTGATGCTCCAGATAATCCAAAGCACAGGAGACATTAACAGAATCAAATGCCTTGGAAGCGTCGAGGAAGAGGAGATATAACGAGAAATTGTAATTACAATTCCCAGAATGATTTCCATGTCATTTATATTAGGCCAACATTCTTCCGAAACGATCACTGGAGTTAAATGTGAGGGGGGTGGTTATGCTGTTGGTGACAAATGTATATGTCCTAATCATCTATTTGGTGATACTTGTTCTGAAAACGGTTTTTCAATACTTTAATTTCTCTTGTAATCACAAATCTCTTATAGTTTGTGCTAAAGTGCCGGAGTTGTGTATGAATGAAGGAAATTGTATATCATTGGAAAATGGCGTTGACTACAAGTGTGAATGTGCGGGGGAGTTTTTTGGTCAAAATTGTGAATTTAAAGGTTCAATCTAAAAAGAAATAATTTAATTTATTCTCCGTTTTAAGGAGACAATTCAACTGAAGTGAAATGTCAAGAACAATCTTTTGTATGTTATAACGGAGGCAAATGTATAGAAACCGGTATCAATCTTAGTTGTGAGTGTCCCGAGCATACTAGCGGAAACCAATGTGAAGTAAACTGTTTTCTTGACTTTAAAAAGAAAAGCATCATTTAATATTCCATTCGAGCGTTATGTGACGATTCATCGTGTAACCAGGGTGAATGTGTCACTATAACAGAGGGAACTGTTGAAAGCCTAACTTATAGAACTACTTGTCTGTGTTTCAGTGGCTTCACGGGTGACAAATGTACTTCCAAAGACCTTTATGAGGAAATGATGAAAGAATTTGGTTTTCAATTATCGCAACCTGATATCAGTTCTCTGTTGGAAGTTGTAGAGAAACCGTCAAAAGATTGTGGGGGAAAAAAATTTGACCCAGGTACTGGAGATTGTATTTGTCAGGAGCATCAACAAGATGACGGTTCAGGATATTGTCAAAACAGTTTTTTTTTACATTAAAATTTTTAAATTATTACTTCCATTAGTAAATGAAATGTGTGTTGATGAGTTAACTCTCTTCAAATTGCAGTTATTTGAATCGCCCTATTCGGAATGTAAATGCCACTTGGGTGTTACTGGAAAACTTTGTGACACTTTGGCAAGTTTCTTGAATTTTTACTTCTCATTCCTTTTCATTTCACACAGATGGGAAACCTTATAACGATATAAAACACCATTATATTCCCTATGAACCTTACTATACCGATAAAACCGACTTGTTTTATGTAGCTCGAAGTTGTTTGTTAGGTAAGAAAGATCCTTTTACAGACGACATTTTGCAAACTGCTATTTTTATTAAAACTGGGATAAATTTTCAAATGGGTCCAAAGAAAACAACACCAATTACTTACGAAGAGAACATTCTTGGGTATTATGTCGATGAGGTTAGTTATAGAATTTTCAATTGTCCGGTGTTAGAAAAAAAACACGAGTGAGATTTGACTGGTACATAGAATGATTCAACAAGTTTCGTTTGGAAAAAGAGTAAATTCACGTATATGTATTTCCAGTAGATACAGATAATTTTAATGATGTAAATGTGTAGGTAGAAGTGAAATTTGGAATGAAATTATTTGCTTGGCTGATTATTAGGTATTAGGTAGTGGACGTCAATGTCGCTAACGATACTAGTTCTAACGAACGAACGCTGACTTGTCCTGCTGACGAGAACATCCAACATGGATTGAAAAGTAGTTTATTCGAACAATATTTCTTTATTCAGTTCGAAAAAATAGGAAGTTAACGAAAAACCAAAAAAGTAAGGAAGGACAATGTCATTTTCACTTCTGCTTTATGACGATAAACGACTTACCTGTACATAATTAGAACGATCTTATGTTGGTAAGAGCGGAAGCATATATACCATATATAGATTATTGGGGGTTTGCAAATATCTGATTGTTATATAATTGTTATATAATAACCAAAACCTATTTAGCCTACATGATATTGTCTTTTTTTTATAGGCTGATTACTTCATGGGTTTGAAATTCCTCTACTTACTGTGCTCCAAATACCCTTGTACTATCTACAAAGATGAAACGATGCTATTATCGAAAATAGAGGACTTCCGTTTTGCAGATGATTTCTCTCTCTTATCTAAGAGTTATCTTTTAATATCTGAAACCACTGATCTATCCGACCATCTCTGTTATTAAAAATTATTAGTGATCTTCAACTTCATTATATTTATTTCATTAATCAATTATTTTTATTCTGATTCGTTTTACTGCAATAGCACTCAATCTCTGAATGTTTTTTTAATTTTCTTCTCAAATACTCAATCTTTCTTATACGAACTTCATATTTATTTAACAATATTTAAAAACCGACTAGTCTGGAGAAGAAAGATATTAAATAAAAATGAAGGAAAGAAAAGTTGTATAACGTCCAAAAAATTTAGTTCGATAAAAAATTTCATTATGTTATACGACCTCTTATACATCAATATTTATTGATAATAATTAATAGCGAGGCATCTGATGAGGACAGGTGTTGCAACCGCCATAACCGGGTTGTGGTGGAGGAGATATTGGCGGCCGTACAGGCATCATATACGGTGAAGGAGATATAGGTTTCGGATATTGCATTCCTGGTTGTTGGTATGGCATAGGTTGCATCATTGGTGGTCGTTGATATGGCATCTGTTGTGGCATAGGCATTTGGGGCATAGGTTGGGGCATTGGTTGGGGCATTGGTTGGGGCATTGGTGCAATATAAGGCATTGGAGGAGGAGATGCAGCATATGGCATTGGAGGAGGAGATGCAGCAAATCCACGTTGACAAGGTATGCAACCACCACCACCAGGAGCACCACCTGGCATCATTGGATTAACACCATAATTAATATATTTTGGAACAGCTCCACTTAATTGAAATTGTCTCGGTTGATATGTCTGAGAAATATATTGTGTACTTAATTCATGAGGAGCATAAGGACGAGACCAATCGAAACTATCCCAACTTCTCAAATAATTGGTGGCAGATTTAGTGTCACTAAATTCTCCCAGATTAGTTAAAGCAGATGCGTAGTCATTAAGATACATCTGGTTATTTCCCATTACATTAGTCATCCTATAATATAATCGGTTCTCTGCCCACTGAATAAAACTTATTTAGTTTTGAGAATTACAGGAAAAAATTAGGAAAGAACTTTTGTAATTCATTCATACCGATTCTACCAGAATTATTCAAATCTAAATCGTTCATCATTTTCCCCTTATCACGAGCGTTCATCGTTAAATGATTCCTCTCTAAAAAAGCATCCAATTCGTTCATGGTGATATGTCCATTACGATCTTGATCAATCGTAGGAAATTGTTCTAATAATAGACGAACTAATGCCAAATCTTGAGCAGTCACATCGTTAGGTTGTTGATTAGGGAGTGGTTGTTGTTGATATATCGGTGCATTGCTTTGTTGGAAACCGGGATATTGTTGAAGCAATGATTGCCAATTAGGATTAGGTTGAAAAGAATTCATGAAAAAAAAAATTTAAATTAAATAAATAAAATGTAGAAATGTTTTTGTCAAAGAACGATATTTATATATGTCGAAGGTAATATCTTATTAGTAACCTTCAAAATGATGACGTCACATATAACATAAGATATTCCCAAATTATTTATCAAACATAAGAGAAGTTTCACTTAAAAAACAATGTTACATTGCTTCTAATTCGATTTAATTCTTATTCAATCGAAATGGGTAAAATATTCTCAAGAAGTTACGAATTTATTTATTAATTTCCCTTATAACTTTTCGATGAATATTCAGATAAAGATGAATTACCCGATACAGGAAATCCTAATTTTCCTAATTCTTATAATATCAACCATCCATCCTATCAGCCAACGAATGGTCCCACAAACATGCAACAATTCCCTACAAAACCTTATGAACAAGAAAGACCAGAAGAAATTGTATTTGCAGGAGAAGTGGATCTATTGAATGATCCAGATGGTTATAATGTTCTAAAGAAATGGAAAGAAGATACTTATTGTCACATGAAACATCCGGTGGCACAATGGCAGAAGGATATGGTGGAGAGACATAATCATTATCGTACTAAATATGGAAGTAATCCTGACGATTATGATGATCATCCAAGAAAATATCATCGACGAAAATGTCGAAAAAGAAGATTACCTCCTACCAGATCCTATTCTACCAGAGAACTACCAATATCAAATTGCTGTTGTTGTACTAATCAATCTACCTCGTTTAATTATCCACAATATGATTATAGTTTTTTGAGAAGAGATTTGATGGATCAAGCATTATTGAAATTGGCAGCTAATGATAACTGGTTTCATCATGTTCCGGTATATGAGGGTTGTGGTACTGGAATACCGATCAACCATAATGATAATTGGCGATATAATTCCGTGATTAATGCACCAAATCATCATAGAATACGTTCTTATTCACATTCTTCCTCGCCATCTATTCGTATTAAAGCGAAAAAGAATAGTTATCACGATAATTCTTCACGTCCCACTGTTCGGACAACAATCATCGATCCAGAAACAATAGAAGATCGAGCAAATGATATTCATATTCATATTAATGACGAAATGAATCGAAAAGTGACGAAAGTACATGCTAGCGATACCTCTTCATCTGAATCACCTGCCTCATATTAACATAATATCTTTCTTATAATTATTATTCTAATTTCATTCACCTCAGTTATTATTATTATAATTATTATTTTAACTTTCATTCTAAAATGAGTCTAAAAATGGAAAAAGTCCCAGAGATTGTTGAAATAATTGGATTAATTGAGAGAACTATTTTTCCTCATACATATATTATACTCATTTGGAAATAATATATTATAAATAGAATATGAGAACTTGTAGACATTTTTAGACGAATGACAAATATTGGATGAAGGTGTGATTGATAGAAGAATTTATTTTATTCATATTCAAAATTGAGTCTTTTTCAAAAAGAATAATTAAAAAGAATTACGAATTTGTGATAAAAAGAATGTGGAGTCAAATACAAAAGATTTGTCCACGACAAATCAGATTAATCTCTTCAAATACTCGTAAGAGAATTTATGAGAATGTTGAGATAGAAGAAAGAGATTTATTTTTCCATATAAAAATTAATAAGAAGCGAATGAAATTACCTAATGGAAAATTATTTTCATTAACAAATCGAACAATTGCTAGTGCAGTGGCAATGGAATGGCAAGTGCAACGACCGATCTTCAATCCATCTCAAATGCCTATGACTCAAATATGTCAACAAATTCAAATGAATCCTTTGAATTTGGAGAAAGAAGATTTGATTGAAATATGTTTAAATTATCTGGAAACGGATACGATTCTTTATGGGAATGAGAATGATTCTGATTCGTTTAAAGAACAACAACAACGGTTATGGCATGGACCGATTAATTTGATTAATAGGGAATTAGGATTATCACTTCCATATTATCAGAAGAATTCTCCATTAAACATTCTCACTGTTAAATCATCGGTGAGTGAAAGAGATAATGAAATGATCAAAAATTTCCTTTTTTCAAATAGTCGAGAGATAATTCATGCAATTCTCTTATTAACTGAAACATTGAAATCTTTATTATTATCTCTTTCTCTCATTTTACAAAAAGATTTATCCGTCGAACATATTGTCGAATCATCATTATTGGAACAAATGTTTCAAACGAAACAATGGGGTGAAGTTGAATGGTATCATACTATTCAATATTATGATCTAATTACCAAAGTATCCTCCATTTATCTTTATATTCTTTCTTCCTTTCAACAAACAAAAATTATTAAAAATTTAAAATAAAATTGTCAACTTTTCTTCTCAGATTCTCATCTCCACTTAGAAATAATGTCGAATTCTGAAGGAACATTACCTGATTATTTCGATTTGATCATAATCGGAACGGGATTAACGGAAGCCATTATTGGTGCTGCGGCCGCCAGAATTGGGAAGTCTGTTCTCCATTTGAGTAAGTTATTCTTTCATTCTTTTCTCTCCAAATAACTAAATATTTTCGTTTAGGAATAAATTATATGGAGGATTATGGACTAGTTTTAGTTTAGACGAATTATTGTTATTTGTTGATGAGTTGCAAAGTGAAGCGATGTCACCTGACAAACATAAACAAGTTCTTCAAATAATTTTTGAAAAACAAATAACTTTTTGGAGTTTAAGGAGAATGATATTTTAGATGTGAACTTCTCCAAATATATTCGAAATGTCCAATATAAATTTCATAGAGAGTTTATTTTTTCACTTTTTCTTATTCGTCAATAAAATCCATTGACATTAGAGAAGATGATGAGGATCAAATAGAATTAATGAGATTGAAGAAACGGTTTTCATTCGATCTTTTTACTTCTGGTCACAAACTCTTATATTGTAATGGTGAGTTGATAAATCTACTCCTTCAAAGCGGTGTATCGAAATATGGAGAATATCGTTTAATCGATCAACTACTCTCTCTATCACCAACATCGTCATTGGAAAAAGTTGAAATCATTTCGTTTACCAAATCATTTCCTTTCCAGATTCCTTATAGCAAAGGAGATGTCTTCAAATCGAAAACAATTAGTCTCCTCGAAAAAAGACGACTTATGCAATTCATCAGTATGATGTATGAGAATGAGATAATGGATTTGGAAGAAGCGACGAATGGTCATCATGAATTGTATATCGGTTCCTCTTTACTATAACATCTCTTTTTCTCTTTCACTTTTTTCTTAACAGAATATAAGAATTTACCATTCGAACAATTTTTGAAATCTCGAGGATTCGGTGAACAATTATCGAACGGTATTCTTTATCTGATTGGTATGTGCGAGAAGAATTGTCTAACGAGAAATGCATTAAATTCAGTTCGAATGTTTTTCCGATCGATTGGAATTTATGGAAATGGTTCCATTCTCTTCCCCTTACACGGTCTGGGTGATATACCTCAATTCTTTAGTCGGTTCAATTCTTTCATTCATCTCAATTCTTAATTAATATCAATTTTAGACTTTGTGCAGTCTTTGGTGGAATTCATTACTTGAACGCTCAACCAGATCGATATATAACGGAAAAGTTTTTTCAATTATCTCTCTAAAAATCTCATCATTCTTTCTCAAGTCGTCGTGTTAAATGTGTCGAATTCGACAATGACATTGAAGGACTAAAGCAAATTAAATGTGAAAATTTAATAATCGGAGAAGAATATTCAAATAAGTTTAATAGGAAATTCCTATTAAAGTTCATCCAATTGTCTTTTACAATTCTCTCAACATATTTCTTATAGACGAGAGAAAGAAGAATTAGTGAAATGTATAATCGTATATAAAAGTGAAGTGACTTGTTTCGAGAAATTGAAAACAAATCAACTCGAATTGAATAGTGATAGTATGACACTTCTCCGTTGTTGTGCGAATAGTTTTAATGAATCATTTCCATCTGATGTGGTCGTTACTTGGATGGATTTATCATCTGCCTCATCTTGTTCTCCAAATCATTATCGTTAGATATTGATAGAAATTAATTGATCATAAAAAATTGATTTGTTTAGGAACCTGTTATTTGACGACTGAGAAAAAGAAAAAAGAGAATTTCGATTATTACACAATTTTCCGTTTCATCATAGAAACATATTTTAAAGGTGTTTATCTATTTTATTATCATTTGTGAATTCATCATCTGTAATCAGATGAAATTCTATTTGAATGTCTCTTCGAACAAGTAATGCCGGCTATTGAAGAAGATAGAAGGAAATTGATTACGGGTTTACATTTGACACGTGGTCCGTCCATCTCAACGGTTAATAATTCCTGTTCGTCGGAGATGTATGATTGTCAATCAACATTGAATGAAGCAAAGAGAAAATTTCACGAATTATTTGGAGAAGATGCAGAATATTTGAGACCGCCTCCAAACCCTGAAAATATTATAATCGAATAAAATTATTATTTTTCACTCAGAATATTATTGAAAGAAAAATGAAATATTTTTATTTTTGATTTCAGTCAAAAGTTCAATGAATTTTCTCTTATTTCGATTGATCATCATTTTATTTGATTTAATCCGTCTCATTCTTCCATTGGGCGATTGTCCGACAAGCGATGAAAGTTACACAACATTCCCCAACTCATTTCTCGATTTAGAGAAAGTTAATAATGTGGATGATGAGAGTTTGTTAGCGCAAACGAACCACTTCCCCATTCAATGTACATACAAGAGACCGAGAACTAAAAAACTGATTCATTTAGTGGATCATATTGCGAGTGATCCTTTAATCGTTTGGTCGTTAGGTATTTATGGATGGCTCATTCCTCCATTATACACTCAAACACATGGTGTACCCAGTATGAAAATTGTTCGTCCATTTAGTACGTCTCGATCGAACAGTTGTCCATTCACTTCAGATACGACACCATTGAATATTGGAAATGCAGTTAAATTAACGATTTTCACATCTGATCGTCGATTAAAATCAGAAACGAATCATTTCATTTATGCTCAACAATATGTTCGTTATGAACATAATGATGTTGTTTATCGATCTCATTTATTTGTGAACAATATCAGAGGAGTAATAGAATCAGGATTAAATTCATATTTCTTCCAAGAAATTAATTCTTCTTTCTCTCAATTCCTTCCACGTATCGGATGTTGGCTACTCACCAACGATCAAATGAACGATTTAATGTTCTATAATAATGAATCCGATCTCTCACGTCAACAATATACAAGTCACATAATTAATAATTATTCAGCGAAACATTTGTTTAAAGCTTCCGTTTATTTTGATCCAATTCTAATTCAGAAGGAATCGCTCGTAATTGGTGGAACAATGTGTGTCATGTCCCTCATCATCGGAAGTTTATTGTGTTTTCGTGAGTATTGGCGTGGTGAACCGATGCCTCCGAAAACAATAAAGAATGTTAAAGATCATGAGAAATTACATTCGATCTCTTTCATCGCTGACGACACATCAGACATGGAGAGTCAACCAAATTTTCTTCATTTGCCGCCAATAAAAATTTATCCGGAAATGAGAATAATTCATTGGAAAGATTTAGGTGAAATGATTCAGACTTATAAGAAACATTTCCATTTACTTTATCGTGAGACGAAACAACCAATCGTTCAACCAGTTAACACGAAAATAGAAATAAAACGGAAATTATGATAATCAATTTACTTTCTTTGAAAGAAGGGAAAAAAACATAAAATTTTATGGAAATTATGAAATTATTTATTTTTCTTTTAAAATCAATAAATCATTTCGTCCAAATATTCAATCTCTTCAATGGAACTCTTTATTTTTATTGATTCGACAATTATTTCAATGGTTTTATTCCAACAATTTGTTCTTCATCCATCGCACTTAGAACAACGCAAGCGAAAGATTCATCTTTATCGAACTTTGTTTGAATTTCATCACCTAATTCATTCTTTGGCAATTTAATATCTTCACGAGTATCACCATTGTCTAACATTAGAGAACAGAATCCATCGTCTGTTATATTGATCAATTGCAATTCTGTACGCGAGACATTTGGCACATTCATATTATGAGTAGATGGACAAATATCTTCATGTTTACGTCCAGTAAAGATATCGAGTGCAACCAAATGAACTTTTGCATGTCCGTGCTTTCCCGTTTTCGATGTCGTCATCTCTACAATTTTACATGGACGATCTTTAATGACAACATGACCATTCTTTCTAAGAGCTGAACATTGTTGCGGATAAGTTTTCGACGCTCCAGCATCTACTTGTCCGAAATCATGTTGTTCATCATCACTCATTGTTGGTGGTGTTACGAGAAAGATATAAAATGAAGAAAACAGTAAGGGAGTGGGAACACGAACTCAAGATCTGATAAAGACAAGAGATAAAAAAAGATAGAAGTTAGATGGACAGGAGAAATGTGAAAGAAATGCCTGTGAATTTACGAGAGAAAAGTTTGAGAGAAAATTGGAAACTCGTGAAAATATTTAGAATGAATAGATATGAATTCAACAAATATTATTCAATTTAACACGAGTATTTTTTCTTTCTTCATCGTTGCATATTCAGACGACACGTTTCCACAACGCTCAAACAAATATTTCACAATCAAATTTCTCAATTTCCAATTATAAGCTCATATAATATGACGTCAGTTTTATATTATTTCGTTTGACCTTTACGTCAACCTCTCATTTGAATCGTGGCTTTATTTATTTATTCTTTGATCAACTTCGATTTCATCAATTCTCTCTCTCTCTCTCTCTCTCTTATAAAGAAAGGTTTAACGTTAATAAAAGATAGTGTAAATGAGAATTCTTTTCGAAATATTTTTTACTATGAGAGAAAAGAAATATGATTATAAGAATATGAATGAAATAAAATCAAATATGAAATTCTGTTCATAATTCTCATAATTCAGCGACGACTGTTCCATTTTTCGTGATTTACTTTATGCATTTCGTCTATCGATTGTTCAAGATGTTCCATCGCTTCTGCGTCGTCCTCTGGTCGATATTCTCTCAGATTCTCTTCTTTTGGCTTAAAATATTCAGTAACGCCCATTACTATTTCGGGAACATATGATAAGCCTGTTTGTGCTACACTAGTGGCTGTATTGTACAAAGTGCCAATGACGTAGGAATTGGATGAAGGAATAATTGAGATGTGGAGAATTATAGAGAATAAGAGGATTATATTAAATTTCATATTTCTTTTTCAACCTGATTTAGTGATTGGATTGACTATAAAAGTTATGGAGAAGAAAGTTGTCATTCCATATAATACACACCCAATTATAAGATTTGATGTGATATTAATTGAATATTATTTCATCATTAAGTATATCTTCTTAATTATTCATTTGATCTTAAATTTGATATTATTTCTACTTCGATTTGTTTCTAGTTAAAAATAAATCAAATATAAATCAGTTATAACGATGAGAGAAAATTCTCTGTAAAATTACAAAACTGAATTTAATTCTAATCAACTAATGAGAGATGTAATTGAATTAACGTTTTAATTTTAACGTTAAAAGTCACTATTGATTGGTAGAACGAATAATTGAATATATGCCGATTGTAACGATTGTCCACTCATCAATTGATCATTGAATAGATATTGAAAGATGAGAATTCCATCCATCACATTTTGTCTTATCGACAATCGGGAGACGTAAGGATTGAATCTTTTCAACATTGAAATCTTTTTCCCATGATATGAGAAGATTGTCGAACGTCGCATTCGAATAAAATTTTGATTCATTCCATTCTCATTCCCGTCTATTGTAACCGAATATTCATAAGAATTATTTTCTAATTCGAATGAAACTTCATTTAACTGTGCATCGAATCTTATTTGGATGGTTGACGAGTTTGTTAAATGGCAAGCCAAAAAACGACAAATTTTTCCGAAAATCATATTATCCAAAATTAATTTATTTTCGTTGTTCTCCATCTGTTGCAATACAGTGACCATGACTGATTGTTGAGTAATTGTTCGATTAGAAGGAATGAAAGTGAGTGGATAATTTCTTAAAATTTCATTATTTCTTGATGATAATAAAACGATTTTTTCACTCAGTGTACAATCGGATGAATTATAATCTAAATAGAGGAAACAGTCATCTCTTATTAGTTTCAATTCGATAAAATTATTTTCATCTTCTGATTCTCTTATTTGTTTCGACATCAATTTCAAGAAATGATGTAATGTTTTTAGATTGACATTAAATTCCATCTTCTCTTCATATCGATAAATATCAAATAAACATCTTTCCACAAAACAACTACATTCCATTATACCATTAATCGAACTCTTCAATTTCATTCCACGATTCACAATAATTATGGTTCCCTCCTTCTCCAAACAAACACATTTCGTTATTATCGATAACAAATTAACATGTCTTAACTTTCCATAGAAATTGGACGACATCTCCTAAACATAATGGTTTTGAGACACAGCTAACTATTTTTATCAGATTAATTCCAAACAAAAAATTTATTAAGAGAATAATCAAAAAAAATTTGAACAAAGAAGAAAAAAATTTTCGATTCATACAACCTTATCAAATTGATAAGAATTCCTAAGAACTTATGTTATTTTGAATTTTTTTTGCTCTTTTTCTGTTTTAATTTTGTTAAATTAAAAACTTGTTCACTCTCCGTGTTCGTATCAAATGGACCATCTGTATTTGTCACAGCTAAATATCCTCCAGTTAACTGCAATTTTTGTTTTTGTCTCATCCTTATGAGAACGTCCAATTGAGCATTAGTTTTCGCACCGAAAGATGCTACTCTACTTGCAATCATCATATTGTAGAGATTCTTTCGAAGTCGATAACCGATTTGTGTAACTGCCAAATGATCCAATAATGTTTCTTCACGCAACGGATGTTTCTCAACGTCATTTCCTAATTGAGTTCGATAAAACAACTCAACTTTACATGATATTATGCCCAAAAAGATAAGATAGTGATAGTAACTGGCAAACGGATTAAATTTCCTCTTAACTATCAACTTGTTCAATTTCAAATTTTTATTGGCTTCCGATTTAGTACAGAGATCATATATATCTTCTAACGTGTCGGTGGATCGGTGTTGGAGACTCATGGAAGTTAAAATGACTTTAGTTAAAACATATTCCTCTCGATATAATTTCAAAGTTACTTCCTTTTTCACTTTTGTCATTCTCGTAATAATTTCGAAAGCTTTCGCGTGTTTACCTGATTGATTCTTCCATCGTATTAAAGCTGAATATAAAAACGGTCGGTTGAAATTTTTGTGAACAGGAGTTTTAATAGGAAGTCGGAAGAATTCTTGTTTGGCTTCCTCCAACGAATAATTCTCTGATGATGACCGTTGATCTTTGTTGAGTATTTGGAACCAATGGAGAAGATGAGCTAAAACATGTTTATTGTTGTGAATGGCTTTTGAATATATGGAGACATTCAATTTTTGTTTATTGGCTGCTTGAATATCGGCACGAATTCGAAATGTTTCTTGTAGAGCACGATCAAGTACACGATGATATTCTTTTAGTTCGTGTGTTATCGTTCCATGTTTCTCTTTCAACTCCTCATATATTAAGGGAAAGGACTTATTTTCATCTTTTAACACTTCAAGAATTCCTTTCAAATTCCTCTTGATATGTTGAGATGTTTCGAATTTCACATCTAAAATGGATATTTGCATTAATTTTTCTTGTGTTTTTGAAATAATTTGATCTTCTTCTAGTTTAATATTAATGGGTGGAATTCGTTTCAATATACCATCTAATTCACTCTTCCTTTCCATGATCTTAGCATTTATCAAATTACTTCTTCGTTCTAGAGTATTATTCAAATTCTTCAACATAAATTTACGACGTTGATAAACGACATAACATGGATGATCGTGAATGATATGACTTTCAACACATGTCCCTTCAACAAATTAATTTTATATTGATATTAACAAATGAAACCTCTTGTGCGATAAACATCTTGAATTCGATGTCTTATTGATGATTGTTCCGAGGTTAATTCTTTCAACAATCTCGGTCGTTCCTCCTTCAACAATTTCAGATATTGATGTTTTATATGCATTTTAGCTTTAATCAATGGTATTTGTTCTGAAATCGATTCGTCACATATTCCACTCTTAGCCAGAAGAGTATTATCATTTCCATGATCTTTATTATAAGGAGTATCGGAAACTAATGCCATCTTATTTGAGAAACTGTTTTTCTTCCAGAAAAATAATGACGATTAATTTTTACAGAAAATTTTTTGAGAAATAACGGCAAAATCTTTCAATAAGCAATTGAAATTTGTTGATTGTGCAATTTATATAATTTATCATGTTAACGGTTTAAGATAACGGTCTAATTGAATTAGTATGACTAATATAAGCATGATATATAAATATAATGAATGAATAATTTATATAGAGTGATAGAAGAAAAGAATCCGAGCGCAATTTTTTAATTTTTATTATTCCTAATCCAAACTAATGTTGAACTTCATAAAAAATGTTGGGAATATCCGACAGTCTGAATCGCGAGGTCAAACGAATATTGCGATTACCACGGATCGCTTCATCATTGAACCATTCGATGACAATTTTGCAACGGTTAGAGCGAAGAAGATATCGGCTGAAAGATGGATTCAAAATCAATTGTCCTATTTTCTTCATTTGAGGAATCTGTTGGATGCATTGCATGAACGTCATGCTAAAGAGTTATTATATCAATTATGTGTTTGGACGAAAGTGAAAGATATATCGAAATCTCATAAAGAAGCTTTATCGCTCACTAAACTTCCAACCTATATGAACGATGTTAATGATAATATTAATAATAATAATATTAGTAATAAAAGAAATAATTATTATCATAAAAGTTTCAATCGTCATGGTTATAAATATAACTATAATCCAAATTATCCTGCAAATCTGTTGAAGAATCATGAATCAACATCAAAAAATCCAACATCTAAAAACGAGCAATTAGTTTCTGGTGATAGTGGAAACACTTCCGCAAAACCAACAGATTCATCTACATCCAACAATTTTTCACATGAAACAAATTCCGATAATATTTCACCATCGATGACGACAGAGAAAAATTCATTAGCGTCTCAAGATTTTCCGAAAGTTCCATGGTTACGAAATGTTATATCTGAACCGAATCATATCACATCGGAAAATGAATGTTCAGCTCTTTCCCCGCTTTTAATATCGAGCAATCTACAAACAGCGAACAATTCATCAGTAGCTGTCGATGAATATGCTCCAATAGATAATTATAATCTTGATTCCATTAACTTTTCATTGAACATATCGGAAATTGAAATAGATGAAAATACTTCTATAAATGATGTGAAAATTGATGATACGATCACGATTGATAAGCATTCGTTGATAGAATTTCTGGACGATTCAGCTAGTCCGAATGATCATGGTGAACCTAATATCATATTGGAATGTTCAAAGGCAATTTCAAACGATGAACATTTGTCTAATGTCCAAGAATTAAACGAAGATGAAAATTTTGAAGAAAGTTCTAGTGAGAAACGAAATGACGAGCCGAAGAAAAAATTGAAAGAAGAAGAAAAGTTTAGTTGTCCAAATGTTGAAGAGACCAATTTAAATATAAATAACAACAACAATAACGATAATAATGAATCGACATCAAGTAATGATGATAATATATCTGAAGGAGAAGATAATTCGAATAGAAACGATGGAAATATTTCGGATTTCCGAACTTTGTTAAATACTGTCAATTTTAACAATAGTAACAAGTACAATGGAAATAAAACAACGAATATACCGATAGCTAACAAGACGAATATAACCACCAACAATAATATCAATACTGCTCCTCAATCGACATCGAATATTCTTCCAAATGATTCTAATATTTCTAACAATCTTCAACAAAGCAATTTGAATTTACTCAATGGTCCTCTCATCAATGACTGTCCTTTACAATTGAATCCAATAATTAACATGATAATTCAAAGTCTTCCCAATGCTTCTGCTTCAACGAATACAACGTCCAATAATACTAATACATCAACAGCGAATGCAAATCCAATCAATTTTAACATGTTGAATTGCAATTCACTGATGAGTGACAACCCAATGCGGATGAATCCCTTATTCAATATCGTGGTTCAAAGTTTACAAAATTTTCTAAATTCGCCCTCGAACAATGGCAATCAACAAAACAATTTCGTTCAACTCCTTAATTTATGCAGTTTATTGATGAATCAATCGTCGTTCAACGCCACAAATAACAATACGACGACAGGAAAGAAAGTGAAAAATGAGAGGAGATTTGTTCGTAAATTTAATGACCGTTAGTTCTTATCTTCCTCAAATTATTTATTTAATTAACAGAAATTGTCCAACGAAATCGTGATATGCAACAATATGCATCACTATTAAATAAACCGGAGAAGATGTATGCTGCACCTTTATTAATGAAAGAATTGGATATGCCCGCTCACGAATTTACAACCGGAGACTTTTATTTTGATGGTCATATCGATCTGGATAAGATGAATGATATTATACAGATTTATATTGAAAATCATTTCAAGTTCTCCTACGAATGGACATACGAGATCAGAATGGATAGTGATATGGAATTCTATACATCAAAATTTTATTATTTAACAGTAACATTTTATCGGTCGGAAGAATATAATATCGATTCGTGGAAAAAATCAAAACATCGAATTGTCTTAAATGGAGGAGGAGAGAAGAAGAACCAACGGAATTTAGCAAATCTCTTCCCCTCATGTTATTCGAACGAAGTTTATTGGAATTTACAAGAAATTAAAAGTTTGAAAATTTTCCAATTTAGAATTTCTTTCTCTGATATATTATCTCTTCAGATCATCTTTCGGCCAAAATATACTTCATATTTGATATTGAAGACATGAACAAGAATAAGAATGATCTAAATTCCGTCAATCTTTATTATACTCCAGAAGGTTATTCCGCAATTTGTTCTCCAACGACAGTTGCATTTCGAGAGAGTTGGTTGAATGAGATCATTGCAAAGAAGGCGGAAGTTATTTATAATTTTATGATTGGTTCAATTGTCCAAGTTACACCGAAATATGGTGAGAGAACGGACATTACCGATTATTCACAATATCCATCAAGTTTTCCTTGTCTTCGACATTCGTTGCCCGCCAGATTGTTAAATATTGTGGAAACTCACGAACCACCTTTACCAAATCTACTTAATTTCAATGCGGATCAACAATTTCAATCATTTCGGGTACCTCAAGTTAATGACTTTAGGTCTTATCAACAAATGAAGGCACAACAACAAGATCGATTAACGAATGAAACGAATCTGAAAGCGATCGAATTAGCTAATCGCATTCTATTAAATCAAGCTTTATTCAATTTAGCTGGAATAAATACTTCGATAAATCCTCTTCCAAACTTGATGAATAATAATAATGGGAAGAATGTGGAGAATCAATCAACGACGAACGGTGAAGTGAATAAGAAGAATGTGAATCAATCATCGAAACATATTCAAATTTCAAAACAAGAGCGATCTGGAGGAATCGAAATTAGTAAATATTCGAAAAAGAACGAAAATCATTATCAATCGAAGAAACAGTCGAATTATAAGACTCCTAATAGGAAGTTTAGAAAAAGAAGGGTTAATCACGATTCACATCGTCAATCCCAACAATCTTCTTCGCAACAATTCTCCCGAGGACGTTGGAGGAATGAGAAGAAGAATGATATTAATCATTTTGGAAGAAGGAACAATAATAATAATAACAATCAATATTATAATACGAATGAGAATTAATGAATATTTTATTAAAAAATAAGTAAATTTTGAGAAGAAATAAAAAATTTAGAAACTCTATTTAATTTCTTAAAACAAAACTTAATAAATTGATTAAAATCACATTAAATTATCATTCATATTACAATTAGAATAATGGATTATTTTCCGCTGAAGTCAAACAACTATTCTCATTACTCTCTTTCAGACAGAAGAAAATGAATGAAATTTCACATCGTTTCCCTACATGAAATTGAACGCATTTCGGTTGTATAACATTAAAATAGATTTGTCCAATTCTTAATGCATTTCTTTGTTGAATTTGGAAGGAGTTAGAAGTTTGAAAATACCATCCTTTGATTGTTAGTCGATTCTTTAAACACTGATAGAATTGTCCATCACAAGCACATGAATTCATATCCATAGGAGAATAATTCTCAATGTTATACCTCTTCTTCCATGGGAAGATTTTAACGGAACAACCCTCCAAATACTTGCAACATGGATGAACGTTACCACTTTCTATTAAACGACTGTGATTGATCGTAAAAGATATTCTAATAATATTATCTAACCAGTTCTACAATAAGATTTAGTTTGTATTAATCTTTTATTTTCTCCATTCGTTTCCATTAATGATTTCAAATGATTACTACTGGAAATGATGAGGATAATGAGAATTTTGGAGAGTTAGACAATGAAAAATAACGAAGTCTTAACAACCATTTGAGTGAGAATGACTTTTGGGAAGAAGAGATAAGTATAAATCTTCTCTAGATAATTCGTTATTTCAATTTCAACATTATCGATAACTGAGCATTTGGGAGTAGCCTTCCGTATAGTCGCCATTCTCCAACGACTTCCGTATGAATTCCTTTTTGTCCATTCGATTTCATAAGAAACATCTCGGAAACATGTCGTTTGAGCAAGAACATTCTCATCACACACTACAACTGTAGACGATGGTAAGTTTTTGGATAAACAAATATTAGAACTTGTTCCTGTACGGAGGATTTTGGAGGATATGACATCATTCGTACTTGGAATGGAGAAGGAACGTAATATGAGTTCATTAAGGTCCGTTGGTAGAAAGAAATAGAGACAGAAAAGACTTGTGATTATTGTAAGAATTAATGAGAAAATGAATTTTTTATTTGAGTATCCGAAAATGTGTTGAGCTGTATCTTTTCCTTCATCATTCTCATCGAATAAAAACGATCGAAGTGCTTTAATTCGACTAAAGAAACTATCGATCAATCGTTTATTATTATTATTTCTTTCATCTAATTCTCGTGCACATTTACTACAAGTGGAATCGGTTGAAATTGTATCATCGCATTTATACCAATTAAACATTACCATTTCATTGAATTATTCTCCCTGGCATGTAATTTGAGAGTTTTTAAAAAGAAACAATCATAAATTCGACTATTGTTATAAAAGTTGGAAGTTTTTTATTTGAAGATGTTCAGCTGAAATGAATCATCTTTCATTCAATTCAACCAATTTCCAACGGTTTATTATCATTATCATTTTATTATAATTTCTAAATTAAGCTTAATCATTCATCCAATTGTTACTTGAAAATAATTTCATCCATTAATCAATCTCAATAATCAATTAGAAAACATTAAAACTCATAAAATCAATTGTTGAACAAAATTGGAATAATTTTCTTTCCAAATGAAATGATTAAAGAGAGAATATTGAGCAGAATTGGAGAAATATTTTCATTTTGTCATTTCGTTGAAGAAGTAAAGAGATAAGAAGAATGTACTGGAAATAGATGGAAATGTTATGCATAAATTCGTTAAAAATATTGATGTTGAAAATGATTATAATTATGCATATCTAATTCATATTATTCGACAAGATATAATAAGAAATTCTTGAGGATTCTCACCAGTTCCTTCACACGCTTAAAATAGTCGACTCATTTTTATATCTGATAAGAATTAATCAACAATTTTAATAAAAAGGAGAATATACATAAAATATTCAATTTCATTGTTGGTTTGGCATCTCGTTTTTCTTTTCACTCATCACTTCTTCAATATTCTTTCGACATTTTCCAACTATCCATTTATCTTCTTCCTCGGTCGAATGTCGAAGAAAATTTCCGTCATAAGTAAATACTATTTTTTTGGAAGGATCATAAAATCCTTCACCGATGTCGAATTGTCCATTTGGGATGTCACGTGGTTCTAATTCATTCGTTATTAATGATAATCCCGCTGGTCGTATTCCAGGTGGAAGTATTTCTTTATGAAATCGTCTGTCATATCCATTGCAATATTTCCATCCGTCATCCACTTCATATTCTAAATCATCTGCAAAAATATACTTGCCAGAAATGCTTTTGCCATTGTCGAATCGACCCTCAAATCGACCACCGTTATTAAATAATAATGTGCCATTGCCATGCCATTTGCCATCTTTGAAGCCACCCAAATATTGTGAGCCATTAGGGAGAATATAATAACCCTCACCTTCTATACGTCCATTGACATATGGTCCATTATATTTACTTCCAATCAATTCCATCACATTAAAATTAGATAAAAGAATTTCAACAAATAATTGTAATTGAAAGTTACCGTTGTCATGGAAGAAAAATAAGACGAAATAAGAGAAAGATCATTCTATGTAAATTTCATTAGATTGATTTTAGCTAAATGATCGGCTTCAACGGTTTAAGCTTACTCGAAGTCTCGAAAGGTGCATAATTGCCGATCAAACAACTTTATTTAACTAAACATAACATTGCCTTCAAGGTCAATAAATAGAAGTTTCCTTTTCAGTTTGTTATTTTTAGGAATAATAATCATAGAAATCCCACGTCTCTTCCATTGTTCTCCATTCGAACTATTTATTCTCTAATAGACTAATACCTAATAGATAGATAGACTAATGGTGTTACATTATGAATGTTGTCTCTGGTCAAGAGTGTGAGATAAAATCATAGTTTAAACAGAATGATGTGTGTCTAGTGTAATGATGGATGAATTGTACGAATGAACATTTAACAATTTAACAACTTCTCTCTTGGTTGAACATATAATAATATGTTGACCTTCTAATATTTAATTCTAATATTGGAGAAGTAGTTAAATCGTAAGAGGATTTTAGTCTAAAATAATTTAATAAATTTCTTTAGAAGACAGAGAGACTTCTTCTCTCACTCTCTATTTAATACTGAACGGGAGTCACTCCCTTCCCAAGTGACTCCCCCTTTATTATCTTTAAAATTTCATCTTTTAACGGTTTAATGAACAAAGAAATAAAGAAATCTTCTTGTTCGTGATATACTACTCTATCTCATTACTCCATATAAATATATATATATAAGGAGAAATATTGTTAAATCAATTGATTTGTTTTATTTGTCAATTTTACTTTATCTCATCTGAACAATTGCTCATCTATAGTGTATTCCCGTAATCTCTTCTTCGTCCAAATTATTATGTTATCTTCCAAATTGAACAAATCAATTTATCTCATCCAACAACGATTCAAAAGTGACCACTTCAAATTTTTGATTGTTGGTGGTGGGAGTGGTGGTTTAGCGACAAGTGCTAAATTGCGAAAGAAGTTTCCCAATCAAATCGCTATTATCGAACCGTCGAAAGTTTAATAATTGTATTATTTTATATAAAATTAATTTTGAAGACTCATTTCTACCAACCAGGATGGACGTTAGTTGGTGGCGGTTTGACGAGTATCGAAAATGTCCAGAGACCATTGGCAAATGTTGTACCAAAGAACGTGAAATTATTTAACGAACCAGCTATAGAAATCGATCCGGATAAACAATTCGTACAACTGAAGAATGATAGAAAAGTTTAATTAATTCTCAATCTCTAAATTCAATTTCATCTTTCATTCAGATTAGTTATGAATATCTCATCATTAGTGTGGGAATCAAATCGAGACCGGACTTAATTAAAGGTTTCCGAGAAGCATTAGATAATGATCCAAATGTTGTCACTGTATATTCTGGGAAATATGTGACTAAGGTACAACCGGCAGTGAAAGGTTTAAAAGAAGGAAACGCAATTTTCACTTATCCTTCAACTCCAATCAAATGTCCTGGTGCACCACAAAAGGTGATGTGGATGGCTGAGAATAAATGGAGAGATATTGGTCGAAGAAATAACATTAACATTTCTTTCAATTCAGCCGTAGGAGCAATTTTTGGAGTGAAAAAATATGCTGATGCATTAATGAAAGTGAAAGAGAAAAGGTTCGTCGTTTTGATTGTTTGACAGTTCGAGTTCTTATTTGAAGACAATTGGAAATAAATATTAGTTGTGTAAATAGTGAACATACATTTTTCATTCATTGTGCAGCATCATTCATTCATTCATTCATAATAAGAAAGTTTGATGGATGTCTGTCAAAGAATTCTATTTTTACAATTCTCTTTCCTCTCACACATGGTAAATGATGGTTTTCATAATGATTGTGTATGAACATACAAAAAAAAAAGAATGTGTATATGTCTACTTTTCTTATTATTAGCCACACTACTTTTCACAGTTGATTAATTCTTTCTTTCATTGTCTTCACACCTAATACTTCTTCTTTCACATACAATTATTTCTTTTACAGAAATGTTCAATTAAATTTGAATGAAAATTTAGTAGAAATCGATGATGTTAATCGACTAGCAATATTTCAATCATCATCTGATCCAAATAAGAAACGAACAGAGAAAGTTATTTGATTTCTTCAAATGTAAATATGAACTTCTTTGAAGTATGATCTCTTACATGTTGGTATGCCTCATTCAGGCCATAAAATTATCAGTTCCAATCCAAAACTATCAGATGCCACTGGATTATTAGACGTAGTTAAGGGCGAAATGAGACAAGTGAATTATCCAAATATTTTTGGTATTGGAGATTGTACCAATTCACCTAATTCAAAAACAGTTGCGGCAGTTGGTAGTCAAGTGAAAGTTGTATATGAGAATTTAATAAAAATCGATAAAAATGATTTCTCCAATTTACAAAAGGTTTGCTTTCATTTCATCAATTCACCTTCATTCATCATCCAATAACATCAGTATGACGGTTATGCTGCTTGTCCATTGATAACTGGTTATGGTCGTTGTATTTTGGCAGAATTCGATTATGATCTTCAACCGTTGGAAACATTCCCAGTTGATCAAGGAGTAGAACGAAGAACAATGTATCACATGAAAGTGAATGTCATGCCACAAATTTACTGGCACATGTTGTTGACAGGTAACTGGAATGGAACAGGAACGGTACGAAAGATGGCACATTTAGGATTAAGTAAATGAACAATTTAATCGATAATTTTTATTAAACAATTCAATTGTTCGATACGATTATTCAAATATTTCTTAATATTATTATCATGATGAAATCCGATTGCCATCGATTGATATGCGATAGTAAATTCTCGTAATGGAATCGTTTTCCCATTTAATAACTCGTAACTAAACGAAAAAGATTATGAGAAAGAAGGTGGAGAAAGAAGATTGAAACGTCATTCCTTCGATGATTCTTTTATATTTTGTGAATATGAAATGTCTTCTGACTGAATATAAAGAATTTGCAACTTCTTTCAAATTATGTGAAGAGAATATAATTTTACGATAATATCTATAATAATTCTCTTCATCCTTCAAATCATTTACCCACAATTTTAATTTATCACAATATTTATTCGATTCCTTTCTCTTCTTTCTGTATGTTTGAAATAAAACATTCAACGAATATCGAAAGAGATTAATCATTTTCCAATGAATTTGACGAATTCGCAATTGCTCTGAAAGATAAAGTCGATTTTCTTTAAATAAAATTTTGATGATTTCCGAATCATTCTCTTCATTCATTGAATAAGCACGATTTCTATTTCGATTAATGATATCCACAACTAAATGATATTCCATCCAATTCAATTCCTTTCGATCTTTATCATAAAATTCTTTCAAATCCAAATAATTGGGAAATCTTAAGAATTTCAACGTATTGAAATTATTTGAATAATTTTCACATTTATCTTCTTCTTCATAATTCAATTCATTTCTTTCATTATTATTATTATTAATAGTTGTTGATTGAGTCATTTCATCAGAAGAAATCGATTCATCATCAGAAATCTGATCTAACAAATCAATAATTTTCACTTTTCTCACTTCTCTCAATTGACATTCATTAATATCATTGTAAGTACATCTGAAACATTATTCAAAATATAAAAATAGAAATTTGGAGGAAAGAGAAACTTTACTGAATGAAAATACAAATTATTCTCATCAATTAACTTCTCCTTCAAAAGAATTCAATCAGTTCGACATATACCACAATTTAGTCGGAGAATTAGAGAATGAACATTTTTTAGAGAATGACAAATCATTAACCGATTCAACGATCTCTCCAATCAATTGACATGAGTTCAAGCTGTTATTATTTTCCATTTCCCTCAAACCACTAATTCTCACTAAAATTAAATTTTTCGAATTCTTCTCAATTCTCTTCATTATCATTGTAGTTGCATTGGAACAATACACATAAATCGATAGACAACGCAAGTCATACATGTGACGAGATCGATCATTCTTCTCATCTAATTTGTAATAGCCATATAATCGAACAATCATTCCCTCCAACACTTCATGGACGATGTTAGCGAAACAGATATCTCCTAATCTCAACTCCTGTAACAATTAATGTTGTCGTTTTTTGTCCCATCGTTTATAAAATATATAAAGAAATAATGAAATATATAAAAATTTCCATTAATATTTGAATAATGAAATTTAAAAAGAACGAACTTCAATGACCAGTTCTTGCAGATATTCCCATTCGTCGAATAAGAAAGAATTCAAAGACACATTAACAACATCACTGGGAACGATGGTAACTGAGAAAATAGAAGTGTGAAATGTATTAGAAAAATTAGAACTTGTCTCTCCTTTCCATACATCTTCATGAAAATACTTATTAACTAAATCTTTGGTATCGAGAACCGTTTGTTTGAGTGAAGGCATAGTTCAACTTTTTTGAAAGAAAAGGAATGAAAATTCTTTGATTTTTGAAAGAAGCTTAAAAATTAAATTAAATTAAATTAAATGAAACTTGAAATGTAAAAGAAGAATAATTGAACATAATTTAAAGAGTATTTTATCTCTCATTAAATTATTAAAGCAGATGGAATTGAACTAATTCTCATAAATATTTATTAAGATTTTATAGTTGAGAAATATTTCTCAATTTTTCGGCTTCCCATAACAGTTTGAAATAAAATAAGTTTCGTTTTATTAAAAAGTAGAAGACATGATAACAGATTGAATGATGACGTCAGTTTTACAATATTGGCAAGAGAATTTGAATTTGAAGACGCTACTGAATAAATTAGAGGAGGAGGCACATTTAATTGCCAAGAATCAGGATGATGCGGTGATTTCGAGAGAAGATCTCGTGAAACAATGTCGTGACATTCGGTCAATGTTAAAGGATGATGTACAACGTGTTTTGGGACCGTTGGTTGTTCGTTTCCAAAAAGAAATTGATATTCTCACCAAACGGAGTATTTATGCTGAATCATGTTACATGAATATATTTAAAGTTCTACTTGAAGCCCCTGATCCAATTCCTTCAATTCAATTATCAGTAAAATATTCAGATTTGGAACGAGAGAATATTGGATTGAAAGAGACGTTGAATGAGTATAAAAAAGAGTTTGCTGATGTGACGAATCAACAAATTACGTTGAAATCTCAACGTGAGAAAATAAAAGATTTGGAAGAGAAATTGGAGAAAGAGCAGAAACATCGACAAAAAGAAAAAGAAATGGAGAATAAGAAAGATTATGAATTGAGATTAAAAGAGAATGAGAAGATTCTCAATGAATTGAATGCCAAACTGATGATTAGTGAGGACAAACAGAAATTATATAAAGAAGAATTAGAGAATTTGCAGAGATCGATATATGAATCGAATCAAAGTCATTTCGCTCAATTGAATTTATTAAAAGAAGATGTGGATCGTTTGAATAATGACAAATTGAAATTAGAAGAAAAATTGAAAATTTCAGAGAATTGTGAAATAATTAAAAAAGAAAAAGAATTTTCGGAGGAAATAAAAATAAATGATAATGAATCATCCAAAAAAGAATTAGAAGAAAAAATGAGAAAATTTGAAAAGTTGATCGAAGAGAAGAATCGAGAGAATTTCCAATTAGTTTCTGATATTAATCAATTGAATCATACTCATCAATCTCAAAGATTGCGATGGCAGATGGAATTGGAAAGAAGTAAAAATGTGGAAGAGAATTTAGTGAAAGAAAAAGAAGAATTGATAAGAAAATTGTCAGACTATTCGAATTATGATGAAATGAGAAATGAACTTGAAGTTTTTCATTCGGCAGAGTTTGGTAATATGAAAATGGAGAAGATATTGGATGATGATGATGATGATGATGTGTTAAATGATATGAAAAAATTAAATAAAAATTTATTAAAGAAAATTCGTTTAATACAAAACGATATAACGACAGAAAGAAAATTGAGAATAAATGCAGAAAAAGAATTAATAGTTTCCAAGAAAAGTTTGGAGAAGAATGAAGTTTTTCTTAAAGAGAAAATTAATTTAATAAAGAGATTAGAAGATGATTTATCGCAATTCAGTCATCGTTATCACAACTCTACTGGTTAGTAAACATATATTGAATAGTTTCCATTTAATGATTTCCATTTAGGGGAATATGAGAGTTTTGAGGGCAAGATGTTGAACGATGTATTAACAAAGGAGGAAGTGTTTGAAGATAAAGAATCGGAGAACGAAATGATGGGAATTGTGGTGAGTCAACGAGATCGACTACAACGAAAATGTGAAGTGTTAGAGAATGATAATGAGAGTAAGATTCATATGATAACGGTGTTGAATGATGAGAATGGGAAATTGAAGTCATACAATCTCAAATTATATGAACAACTTCAATTCTACAAAGAAAGGAAATTTGATGGAACAATTCAATCGAAAGTTGTGGATGAATATCAAGTGCAATATGAGAAGAATTTGAATCCGTTTAATCGCTTCCAACAAACTGAACGGATTCGACGTTATGAAAAATTAAATATTTTAGATAAAATTGCTTTAGGATTAACTCAACTATTATCGACTTCTTCTCTTATCCGTGTAGGTTTCGTCGTTTATTTCATTGTTCTACATCTTCTCATTTGTCTTTCACTCTATCGGATGGCACATGTCGAATCGCGTTCTCATGACATGGCAATTAAATGTGAAATGGATTTTCAAAAACATATGAACAGTTTTCATGGTAATCATTAATATATCTCATTCCTCTTCATTCTCATCCATTGCCAATTAAAGAATTAACTAAAGTTTATGAAAATAATCAACTTTTAATTTATTGTGAGAAATATTTCAATTGAAATTCTGTTATCAACTGATCATATTATAACGATATTATTCAATATAAATCTTTTTATTATCATAATTGGATAATAATAATATTTCTAATAAAACTAATTATTAAATTCGAAAGAATATTTTATTTTCATTAAATCACATAACATTATTTGAATCTCATCATATTAAGTCATAATAAAATATCGAATGAATATCGAAATATGATTTATAAATGTGAAATAAATTGAAGAATATGTTTTTGGTGAATGAGAGTGATGATGAATATTAAATTAATGGTAGAGTTGATGATATGAACAGTCAGAAAGGAGATTAAATTCCATTCATCTATTTGGCCTATCTGATGTTTTTATCATTCTCTCAAAAGAAAAAACCCAATAAATATATATTGAAAACTCTTTTAATTCTTTATCTCTTCTCAAATTCTCAAATAGACATGACCTTTCATCGGAAATAGAAATTTCAGTTTATTTTCAGAATGAAAAGATGGACAACTTCACGTGAAAATGCGAAAGTGGGAGAAAGTTCTCTATCTCGTTCTCCACCACCACCACAACCACCTGCTTCTTCTTCTGTTGCTCCTGTTCTCTCAATAATCATTCCTGTTAATCAACAGCCAATACAAGTTTTACCCGGACAAAATGTACCACCAGGAGCTTATCTGAGAAAACCAATGGATATCATTTGTCCGTATTGTAGGAAATATATAACGACAAAAATGAGAACGAAACCTAATATTAAAACATTCTTCTTTTCCCTTGGATTCTTTTTCTGTTGTATCTGTTTGACTTGTGCACCCTATTTTATTAGATCTATGAACACATGTAAACACAAATGTCCAAATTGTAAAAAGACAATCGGTCGAGCTGTTTAATCACAATCATTATTTTACTTTCTCTGATCAAATCAGAAATCTCTATTTCGATTTTATCATTGGGCATTTAAAAAAAAAATTCAATATTTTTTAATTATTTCCCAACTTATCTACATTTTTGTGGCATTTACCATTTTATTTGAACAAAATAAATTTCTTATTAATATCATTTACAAATTTTATTAGTAACAAATTCGTTGGGAACTGTCGACATTGAGTGAATCGTTCATAGTGTGAGATAATGATTGATAATTATTAATCATATTTATTACAATTTCATTGGCATGATGAAAATGATTGAGATCGAAACCATCGACATTCAGATAATGATGTAAATGAGCTCTTCGCTTGAATAGATTATGAAATCGTTCATAAATACTATTCATATAATTACTGATTAAAGAAGTATTGTTTAATAATAATAGACTTGTATCAGAATTATGATAAATAGAAGATTGATGACAAATTCCGATTTTCCAACAATCTTCATTCCAATTAGCAAAAGGAAATTTCCCTTTCATTTTCATCATAGTCTCACGTAACATGCTTAAAGAATTAGCTGAACGATTAGTTCGTAAGAGAACACCTGAAGATAATAAACAAGATTTCTTATTCAAATATTGATGGATGTTGATGAGTGGTCGATGGAAACAATCATCGAATAATCGATGAATATTAGTCGTCTGTTGTGCTTGATATGTGGAGATGTAATTCATTGATTTGAATGGAACAAGATTCATACTAATCTCATTTAAATCCACATTCATCTCTCCATGATATCTCGAATGTGCTGTAATGTCCAATATCGTATTGGCGATCAATCGATTGATTGTTGCAAAAACATCATCTTTCTTATATCGATTCGTTTCATTTGTTTGAGTTAATCGAAATAAACTTTCATTATCAAATGGAAATACACAATCACCATATTCTAATAATTCAGTTGTTGCTAAAATTGAATTATATGGAGCAGTAATCACATTCTCATCTGTTTCTGTTGAATAAACACAGAATGGTAATAAATATTTTTTAGGATAATTATCATGTAGAATGTGGAGAATATTGGAACCAATTCCTGATCCTGTTCCACCACTCATCGAATGAATTGTAAAAAAAGTTCGGAGATAATCACATTTCTCAATTGTTCGTCGTAAACATTTTTCAATTTGACGATGAGATTTCTCTTCCATTAATGCTTCACGACCAACTGCCCAATTATTACCAGCTCCATTAGTTGATGTAAATAATTGTTGTTCGGAAAAGATATGAGAAATTTTTGTTCGTTGAAGAATTTTGGAAATTACACCTTCTTCCAAATCTAAAAGAATTGCTCTTGCTTCATATTTACCTGAAGAAGTTTCATGAAAGAAACTTTTCATATAATTTTTTCCTTCTCTCAATGTTTCTTCATTCTCTTTTAATGCCAATTCCCAAAAATTTAGTCCGATTTGATTTCCACATTGACCAATTTGTAAAATTATCGATTCGCTCATACGATTAAAGATGATGGATTAGAAGAAGAGATTGAAGAAGAATCTGAAAGTGAAAATCGAATAAATTTCTTTTTATTAGAAAGAATTAATGGAAATGAAGAAATAAAAATTATTTCCGTTTCTGCATATGAAGACGGATAGCATGTGTCATTTGTTCTGATGTTAAATTCTGTCCATAATAATCAACAAATTCTCCATTTGGACCTATCAGATATGTAATGACAGCATGATCAATAATATAATCATTCGTTTCATCTTTAGGTCCTTGTGTAAAATAGACACGATACAATTTGGTTATTTGACTAATGTCATCGAGTGATTTGGCTGTAAGTCCCACAAGTTTCTTACTGAATTCTTCACAATATTCTTTCGTGATTTGTGGAGTGTCACGTTCTGGATCAACTGACACAAATAAAGGAATGAGAGATGAAGCATCTTTATATTTTTCGATTTTATCAACTACTTCACATAATCGTTCGATTTGTTCGGGACAGATATCTGGACAATGTGTAAATCCAAAATATAAAAGACACCATTTTCCATGAAAATCTTTACTGGATATTTGATCGTTATTCGAATCAATTAATCCTTCCCATTCACCACCTAATGCCGTTTTTCCCACCATTTTCCTTTTCTCTAATTTAATTTTTTCTTTTTGTTCATGTCTCAAATATGCAACTATTCCCACTAATCCAATACCGATTGTCGATGTAATTGTAAATGATCTCCAAGTTATTCCTACTGTTGTTCGACCATCACTTCCTGAACTACCATATCGAATTGGAGTATAAGATAATTTATTTTGAATAAATTTCCTATTTCTTTTCACAAATAATATTGATGATGGTGAAGAGATGATTTTACGAGAGAAATTTAATATCCGAAACATTTTTCTGTTTATTTGGGAAATTTTTTTATTAGACAAATTAAGAAAGCTCGAAATTTAATGAATATAATTTAAAAATAATCGACATAAATATTCTCCTATCAGATGCACTGGTAGACCGATGACTGTTGATGGATTCCCCACAATTCTGCTGACAAACGAGATTGCCATTCCTTGCAGATCATAAGCACCAGCCTTATTTCTAATGGAAAGTTAATGAACTAATTTTATGAATGAGAATACAAACAATGGAATTCCAGTTCGGATATATGACAGAATTGATTGCTCGTTTAATGGAAGAAAAGTCACTTCTACTTTGTCATTCAGTTTCATTATATAATAATCTATCATCAATGAGATATAAAATGGAAAGAAGAATTAACTCTTGTAATCAAAAATTGTTGAATCAGTTTGAACAAATTGTTTACATGTCAAAGTTTTATTCGTTGCAATGACAACAGAAGTATAAACTGAATGTTTATTTCCTGACAATCTGAAAATAACGTCACTTTCTAGATCTAAAAGTATATGTGAACCTTTTCAATATGTTTTCTGCATCTTTCTCATTTTTCGGTTTCCCAATAACTTCATTATCATGAATTATACAAGTATCTCCACAAATAATAATATCTGCCTAATTCAAATGAATAATTTAACAACTTATGGATAAACTTCTATTTTCTCATTAATCAAATGCTCCAATTTCTTCTCTGCAATCTTCTCTATATATTCCTCCTTTCGATCGAATTGATATGATGTCAATATTTCGTCTTCATCGATGTTTGACGGTATTATAGAAAATTTTAAATTCTATTTAATTTCACTTTTAAATGGAATTCGAGAGAAGTGGCAATTCGAACTTGATCTTCCAATAGTTTTCTCCTTTGAGGAGATTGACTGCCAAGAACAATGTTTAATTCATTTAACTGACTAATAACAGATGAAAACATGACGAATGAACGACAATTGGATATATGCCAACAACTGAGCTAAAAAGTTCAATTGTTTAAAAATTTCAATTTATTTATAGGAAATGAGGTAATTGAATATGATCGAAACATAATCGGAAGCTTTCGGTATCTGCTTACATTCTCTGATTCGAGTCTCACACATTTCATTTGTTTCGCATTCGGTCAAATATATTTTTTGATTTGTTGAAAAGTTTTCGGAAAAATTATGTCGTCAAATGAAAAAAAGACTGTACCTAATTCTTTGAAATTTGCTTTTGGCGGTTTTTCTGGGTTTAGTATTTTCCATTAAAATTTCTGCTTATTTAAATTTCTTTTGTTAACACAGAATGGGCGCCACTGTGTTTGTTCAGCCGATGGATTTATTGAAAACCAGAATGCAATTGAATAGTTTCGGCGTATATAAAAAGCTGCATTTCAAAATTTTTACTCGTTTAACTTATTTCTAGTCGGCTCTCCTGAGTATAAAACCACAATTAATGCATTCAAAACTGTAACAAAGAACGAAGGAATCGCCGCTCTTTATAATGGGTCCACAATTCTTACTCTTTTTTATTATATCATCATTTCTCTTATCAGATTATCAGCTGCTCTTCTCAGACAAGCTACTTATACTACTAGTCGAATGGGAATTTATACATCTCTCAATGAATATGCGCAGTTGGATAATTTATTTTAATTTTCTAATAAAATATTCGTTATGTTAGAAATAAAGGATATACAAATTTTGGATATAAAGCATTAATGGGTATGACTGCTGGAGGTTTAGCTGCCATCATTGGTACTCCAGCCGAAGTGTCTCTAATTCGAATGACGTCTGATGGTCGTCTACCAGTTAACGAACGTCGAGGCTACAAGAATGTTTTCGATGCATTAATTCGTATTGTTCGTGAAGAAGGTACTCTGACATTGTGGCGTGGAGCTGTTCCTACAGTTGTGAGGGCAATGGTAATTAATGCTGCTCAGCTAGCGACTTATTCACAAGCGAAAACTTCATTGAAAGCAACGGGCTATTTCCACGATGGTATCTGGTTGCATTTCAATGCTTCTATGATTTCTGGATTGGCAACAACAGCAGCATCGATGCCTGTCGATATATTAAAGACAAGGTTCTTCCTTCTATTGTTTCTTTCATGATTCTTTTCTTTCTCATTTCTGACAAATGGTATAATAATTAGATATCAGAACATGAGAATCATAAACGGACGTCCTGAATATAATGGTGTAATGGTTATTATTAACTTCAGATAAATAATGTTTTAAAGAGAGAGAGAGAGGGGGAGAGGAATTCGATAGATCTTACTTGAGACTTAAGATAATAACTTGAATTATTCGTTTATTTATATTAATCTTCAAATTGGGAACGGAGCGAAATGATGGAAAATAAGGGAAAATGTAATATTGAGGATGAATAACAATAATAACAATTAGAATGAGAAAAAGAAATTAAACAAATCAAATGGAATGAATACCAGAAATAAATCTCATTCTTCCATTCTTCATTATATATAGTCGCATCAATAAACAAGGGAATAAGTTTTGATCAACAAAATTATGTTGCTTTTTTCAGATGAGAATGTCGATGTCATATCATATAATATTTCATAATTTAATATTGACATTCTCATGTGCTGTCATCATAAAGAAGAAGAAATTGGTTGAGAATAGACGTCGTCGCATGTCCCATAAAATTATCGTCATAATTCTTACTCTTCTAATATTGGCGAGCAGCAAAAATTTTTAGTTGGATGACATTCGACGTATTATGAACACATATTTTTTAAATCAATCTTCCTCCTCCCCATCTCGTCGAAGCAACATATTCATCTATTAATTATTTCGACAATATACGACGTTAATTGTTACAGTAGTAGAAATAGACAGCAGAGAAAATAAATGTTAACAATAGATCACTAATAGAGAACTCTTCAGATATCAGATCCTCTTCTTCTATAATTCTTTTCGGAAATATGAACATCTTTATAGAGATAGGCTATCTACAGATAACTTACAGATAATCGGTAATTGTTCATCTTCTCTCTCATAAAATTTACTTTCATCAATTTATTTATTATTTGCAGGATATTCTTAAAAGCGTCATCCGAAACGAAGGAGTATTTAGTTTTTGGAAAGGTTTTACACCATACTATGCTCGACTGGGACCTCATACTGTTATCACATTCATCTTTCTGGAACAATTGAATCGGGTATATCTCCAACTATAAGTTTGTCTCCAACCAATGTCGAAAAAAAGGAAGAGAATATCAAATTTTAAATTATAAACAATATTTTTTTATTTTCAGTCGTTATTGGTTATAAAAAAATTTTTTGTGACTATTCGAAGTAGAAAGAAATTATCGAAAATATTTCGAATTATCCATCTTTTTATATATATATATATATATCTATCCGTTTTCTATGTAGAATATTTTCGTCGTTAGTTTAATGGTTTCGAAATTGTTTCAATTATTTCCCAAAAAAATATTTTCGTCGAATTTTTCATTTTTCTATTTTCAGATCTCGAAGGATTAGGTTGTTTATACTTCTACATTTCGTATAGTTTCCTTCACGATTTGTACTTTATACTTCATCGATTTTGCACTAGAGAAATAATTATTTTTGTTCGATTCTAATATTTGTTAGTGTTCCCAATAATATTTTCTTTTTTCCCGATAACTTCCGTTCATCTTTCTTATTCTGTCGGATAAATTAAATTATCATGTAAAATGATTTGACTAATGAAAATTTCTAATTAATCTAATTTGTCTTTTCGTTAATTTTCCTAACAAACTTATAAGAAAGAAAAAGATTGAGAAGTTTCATTAAAATTATTCGACACAAATGGAAGTTTTGTGAGGGTGAATTTGCTGGTATTTTATAAATTAAAAAATAAAGAGGAATTAATCAGTTGTAATTTGTTGATTTACGTTAATTTTACTGTTTATCTTATTCCATAGAATATTGGAAAGATTATGTAAAGTGAACAATGGCAACATGAACAATAATCATAGGGAAAATAAAAGGGAATCATGATTTGAGTGATTGGTGGACTTTCAAAAACAATTTTAATATCACAATTTAATAATCATTGAGAATAGTTGATGCGTATGAACTGTTCTTTTGCATCATTCTTCGTGCACGACATCAAACTAGAAGTTTTCATCTATTAAATTCTGAATGAATTATGACTCTCCAAATATTTATTTTGATCGTTTCTCTTATTCCTCTTCCTTTTCCATCAATAACAATAACAATCATGTTCTAGCGAAAGTTTTGATATAAAAAAATTTATGATTATCCCTTCTCTTTCGTCCTCATTCTACATAGTTGATTGTTCCGACATTGCCTTAAAGCATTCTCTCCGTTTTGTTGAAAATCGATAAAAAATAAATCATCGTTTTCAAACCCAAAATAAATTGTTTGTTATTTTTCCTGAATTAGGTAAAAGAAAGAATTTTATTGATACTTCTTCATCAATCAAGTATTCGTCCAATAAAAAAAAAGAGATGTCTGTTCGTGAGAAACAGATTTGAAGACGGAAAAAATTAATTTGAGATATCTATCTTTTAATAAAATTTTAATTTTCTCGTCATTCAATATTTTTCTAGTAATAAAAATTTAATTTTTTTGTTGACTTAATATCACGTAGTGATATGGAAGTGTAGGAATTATATATTTCCGAATTGACTTGACGAGATTATATGAGTTTTTCCCATCGTGCACTTGATGATATTGAATGAGAGATAGGTGATTATTACAAATGATTATCCCATTTTTAATCATGGACAATTCGAATTTATTTTTCTTTTCTGTCACAATACTTACACATTAGTTAGACACATTAGATCGATGAAAACGGATTAAATATTTTAACACAATCTCATTCCAATTCTTATTTTCTTCTTTGCTTGAATTACTCCAGTTCGTTTATTCGAGTATAAGAGTAGAAATTTATGAATTTTCTATTTCCAGTTTGTCGTCTTCAAAATGATAATATGGATTCGTTTATCGTCTGAGAACATCGAAATGATTCATCGTCTTCTACTACTGCCTCATGATCGGTTGATGGATGATGTAAGAGGAGATATATGAATTGAATAATGTTCAATTCTTCGTTCAGCTATTCAATATTCAGTATCGTTTTATTCAATTAACTTATTCATTATTTTCTTTCTTCCTCATTCTCCTTTCGTGAAGTCCTCTTATCCTTTCACATAAGAAAACTCCATATAATGTTATTCGTCTGGTGTAATTCTTCCTATAAAAATAATAGATTTGTCTTCATCTTTATTATAATTTCTTCATCGTTAACGATTCGCTACAAGTCGGAGATGTTTCTTGTCTCGACTCTATCAACCTCGCTCAAAAGAAGTTTCTTTTAAGAAATTTGTGAAAAAAATCGATTGAATTATGCTATTTCTCAATTTTTTTGTTACTTTTTACATGTTTTTATCCACATATTCTGCGCACACTTATTTGTCTTTTTATTGTTTGTCTTATTATTCTCCTCAAATATCATGATATTTCCTCATATAAACGAATAGACGAATTGTGAATAAATTACTTGAAGAACCATTAACTGATTAACTGTGGTATTTGTCGGCAGGATGGAAGTTGTGACGAATTTATTGTGATTTATTGTCTCACTCATTTAATAAGTCCATACAAGTTCGAATAGATAGAAACTAATTAAATTTACAATTATGTTTAATGGAAAATACTACAACATGTTTTCTTCTGAACATTCCCACTAATTTAATTGCTGATAATTGAACAGATATAAACAATAATATTTCCATAATATCAAGAAGATATTCTTCACATTTTTCCTTTTATCTTTCCTCTCATCCTTCACTTCTTATCTTCCTCAAATGAATTATTTAGTTTTCTAATTATAACATTAACTTTTTCTTTTCAACTCCTCCGAGTTGTCTTGTCGTTTTAGGACTCTTTTGGGGATTCCATTCCCATCTTCGCAGTCTAAGAAAAATAAACAACATTTTTTTCGATTAACTTATTAATCCAAAAAAAATTTGTCTCACTCAAAAGATGAGACGGTTAAATTATGTAAGGTTGATTCTAATTATTTTTCGTCTTCATAGATCTTTTCACTTCTAACGTATAGTGTCGTGCTCTCCTTATAAGTGTGCATATGTGAGTGTGTGTGTGTGTTTGAGAGAAGTTTAGATAAAACTTTTGTTTATAGATCTATGTCGAGTGAATGATTCAAAAAACAATAAACCATTTGAGTAGATTAGGTCTCAGTTATCAATTGTACGAGAATAATTCGAATTATTTCAATAATGAAACGAAATTACACAACGATATTATTTATGGATATCACACTCTCTTCAACCGAACGGCAATGGAAGAGCTTATTGAGAGGAATGGAAGATTATTTGATTTAATTATATCCGGTTATTTGACAAGCATCATTGCAATATTCGGCATTCTTGGCAATATATTTACACTCTACGTCTTAATGCAAAGACAACTACGTCGAACATCAACTAATATTTATTTGATGGCATTAAGTATGAGTAACATTTTCCAACTTTCATTCTTCTTTCTTCATTCCTTCAAAGAGATATTAGTTGGTCGAAACTATTATTATACACTCATCGAACACACTCCCAGTACGTTGACGTTTCTTCATTTCAACACTCAACTCTATTGCATTTTGCGCGCACCTACTTTATCATGTCAATTACTTTCTATTCTCCTCACAATGGCATTCTCAGTGGATCGATATATTTACGTTTGTCATCCGTTTAAAGCTGACCGCTTCTGTACTGTACGTCGTGCGAAGATTGTTTCAATCCTTTTATTTCTTGCATCTCTACTTTACTTCTCACCATGTTATTTCGAGTTTCGTGTTGGTATTCATTCTCAACCAATATGGACGAATGCTATCCAATTAACGGAAACGGTTTCCAATGAAATCTTCCAAAGTTTATTCCAATCCGATGAACATCAATTTATCCAACAACTCTTACAGAACAATATAACGGAAATGATGAATTTAAATATTGATGATTTCTATCACAATTATTACAAGAAGAATTTAATTCTAGTTCAAAATATTTCAGTCATTCAGAATTTTTGGTTTGCTCGTCAACGTTTAGTTCATTCTTTACTCTTCTCTTATCTTTATTTGCCAATTGCTTATGGTATTCCATGGTTAACATTAATCTATATCAATTTCCAATTAATTCGAACGTTAATTCAATTGAATGAAAGAAAGAAACGTATCGTTGGTAAGAATGACCAAAAACGGACTTTATTATCGATGGAACAAAAGTCATCGATAATACCAAATGGGAAATATAATTCAAAAATGGAGGGTTGTTTAGATACGATGAAGGATGACGATGATCTCAATTGTACATCATCTCCAATTAATCATTTTAAGAAGCGTCAAAGTCTCAAACGATTTACGTCGAACCTTTTAGATAAAACTGCAAAAAAATCATTTGCAATGAGAAAAGATTCCCAGTCACAAACGGAAGTTAAATCAATAGTTCTCAAATCAGATATTCGTATGACAGTAATGTTAATTTCCGTCGTTATTTATTTCATGATTTGTCAGTTTCCTACACTAGTTGCTAATATGATAACTGTTCTCACAACTCCGAATATTAATGGTCAAGCAATGAATATTTTTTATACCATCGCTTGCTTTCTTCTTAATCTCAATGCTTCAACCAATTTCATACTTTATTGTTGTTTCGGTAAGAATTTCAGGAATTGTATTTATCGAATATACTCAGATTTACAAGAAAAACTTAAAAATTGTATTCCATATCAATTCGTAACAAAGAAAACGACATCGTCAACCCCACAGAGTATATCATAAATGAGGAAATTAATTTTATTCGATATCAATTTCAATCTGTTGTGTCATCGATTTGATCGTATTCTTCAAGTTCTCAAGATTTTTTCTCATAACTTTCGAAGAATTTTAAGATTAATTTCTTTTTAAAAAATGAAATAAATAAAATTCGCGTTAAAAACGAAGTTTAATTTTTGATTTCTTTTTCATCGACTTATGTAAAATGATCAGTAGAACATTAATAAGACTCAGTCGTCGTTGTAAGAGTTGTATTTATAGTGCATGATTCAGATATATTAGGTTAAAGTAGGAGACATTCTATAAAGAAAATTCGAACGCCTTCATTCTGATATGAAACGTTAGAGTAGCAAATATTTGAAGAAAACTAACCGAATTAAGAGAAGGAAGTGAATGAATGAATTGTGAGAATAAACCGAATTTGATTCGAATTTGAATCATAGTTGTTGATTGATTGACGAAACATCGATTGAGAAATATGGAACTAGTAGTTAAGAAGGTTAAGATCAGTAAAGGAAGAACGAAAGAAAGGAAAGGAAAAACTTAAAACGTAAAAACTGTTTACTCGTACAATAAAACTGTATTTATACTGCGCTCGATAAAATTAGATCTAATGAATCCTGTTGTGATAGAATTATTCTTTGAATTTCTATAAAATTTAGTTTATTTTTGGTGATACAATCCTTGTCAGAGCTTGCTGAAAGTATCTACCGCCGGATCGGAATTATAAATAAATATCATTCGCAGTTTTTATTAGATATTGGCTTAGGCTGTATCGGCAAAGTATAAATAATGTGATATTTTCTAGAAAAATTAAATCAAAAAGTCCTCTCATTCATCGTCAATTCAAAGAATTCATAGAAACAGTTTACTTTTTTCAATGATCTCGTTTAATATAATCATGTTCGACGGTTATCTCTATTTCAAATGATGGAACGGTTTGATGCTTTACATGATGAAGTCGTTAAGTTATTAATTCAAAGTAATCTTATCGAACATGAAGAATGACGTTTGTTAAATTTAAAGGAATTTATAAGTTATAAGTTCATAAATATATTTTATACATATATGAGTTTTTTGACATGTCAATTATTAAAAATAATAATCACAGCGAAGAAGAGAAAGTGGATGATCTCGACCGGGATTCACCAGGAGAGAACAACACTCAGGCAATGCTCGACGCCTTCAATACTTTGATAGGCGCCGGGCAAATTCCAACGACACATAAAAAAACGAGCACGAAACGTGTAAGGTCGCGCTCGTCAATCCCAAGACGAAATGGCCGCAACAACACTCCTGGTTCGAAGAGAACAAATGTGGAGATAATTGGGTCCCCGGGCAGACCGGTCTTAGGTGATAATCCACCCGAACAACCACCCAAACAATCGAAACGAACATACAACGAACAAATTATGGCAAAACTACAGACAACCGACTCCTGCTTCGCACATCTAAACGAATGTTCGTGTAAATCTCTATCGATTTTGAATGTGATTGCGTCTGCATTGAAGACTGTCATCGCACAGAATGACAATCAAAGGAGAATTTTGGACGAATTAAATGATTCCACAACTAATGACAAAGATGCCGGCTCGTATCGATCGAGTTTGGGTCGAAAATCGACTCGAGCTGTTAAGCCGTCTTGCATTCCAGTGAACAAAGAGATTGTCATTCCCCGACATGATACTACGACCGCGTCGACAAATCCGGTTTGCAACTTACCGATCTCTCAAACTAAATCCGCTCCCAAAAAGCGTAAACGCTCCAGCGTTGCGGTAAAAACTGGGACACGTACCGGCTGCTCCATAACTGGTGCTCAACCTCGCCATGGCAACATCAAGCTACGTTCGGTCTTAGTGACCAACGTCAATCCGTCCACCACATCATCGGACGTCTCCCAACTCTTGAATCAATCCGATCTCCATTTCGTCAAACTCTGGAGAATGAAGAGCAAATTACGGGACGAACTTACGACTACTCCTCGTTCTTTTATTATTCGTTGTTTGGAGGAGAATTGGAAAAAACTTCTAGAGCCGGACAA